>JANHFR010000315.1:81790-99970 GCA_032468015.1 Mimophis mahfalensis | reverse complement strand
GGGGGTGGGTTTGCTGCACAGTGAAAGTAATTAGGAACCTACACCCTGCAGGGTTTGCTGATGGGGGGGGGAGATTAGCAGTTTTGCAAGAAAAAAACCCCGCAAAGCCGTTGAGAGAAGTGGGATTACATGAGGGTTCATTATTTTAATTATATTGCACACTTATTGTTATATTATCTGCAGACCAAAAAACAAAATCGTGATTTTTTTCTTTAACAACAATGTATTCCATTAATCTGCATTTCCTTTCCAGATATTATCAATGTTTACCCATGAGTGAGGTCTACACATTTTAGTTGGGTTAAATATGTCAGTGCCCATAGCTTTAAGTGAATGTTTCCCGTTTCTGTTGAAGGATAAAAAGCTAAATTTAGGACACATTTAAAACACTAGGAGTCAACACTGATTTAAAGATGCACACACACACACACACACACACACATTAGCTTTTGTTAGGTTGGATCACAATGGGCTTTACAGCATTTGTTATGTAAGTGGCCCAGCTTATTGGATAAGGACTTCGGTTCTAAGTTAATGCAGTAGTGCAAAAAATAGTGCAAAAATTGCATAGTGTGTAAATCAAAATATATATTAACAATGTGAATTAACATGCAGGGAGACAGGCCCATGCCAATTAGAGGCAATCCTGCAAGACTTCTCATGCCTCCTTTAAATCATTCTAGCTAGTGAGGAAGAGGGATGGGATTAAGGGCAATTACATCAGAGCAAGGGTGGTAAATTTAGAGCACTCTTGCAAAGCTCCCTGCCTGGCTTTTCTGTTTGATGATAGTGGCCTGTGAGCCAGTGGCCTTTGGTGGACTGAGGCTATTCTGTGGGTGGTTTTGGCAGAGTTGTAGGTGCTTCCCCTTATAAAAGAATGGGGAAAAAGATGGCCATCTTGTGCATCTATGTCTTGCCCACACTTCAACTTTTTTAATGTCATTGATTTTGGCATTAACTGCCTGCCTGTGTACTCTTTGCCTCACTTGAAATACTGAAAGCTAGCCTTATTGGCTGGAAGTTGAGGGGTGGGGAAGGTACAGTATCCGGAAGAGCAAGATCCAAAGGTCTCTGATATCTTCCTTTTAACCTTGTTTTTCCTGTGCAAATTAGCATTGCTACAAGAATGTGCATTGGGCGGTTATGTAAGCACAGTGTAAACTTGCCCTAAAGCCTATGTCTTGGCTTTCATTCAGCAGAATAGTGTAGTTTGTTGAAAGAACTCATCATGATGGTATTGTTTGTCTCTCCATAAACCCCTACATAAGTTAGATTGCTTGAGCAGGATTGGCAAAAGCCTAAAGTTTGGAAATAAATTATCCATGGCAGCACCATTGGTTTGGAGCGTTAGTAATCTGGGCCGATGTGGGAAGTAAACAGTTCGAGTCATGCTGACTGAAGTCACAGATCTTGTTTCCCTGTGAAAGGAGAGATTACATGTTTATACTAGCCTGAAAGAATAAATATTATAAGCTTACCAACAAAAATAGCAGGTAGTACAACTTGACCTCTTTTTTGCACCAGGCCCAGGTTAGTCAAACTTAAATCCACATAATTTCATCCTAGTAAGTTACTTTTATCTCTTTATTTTTCATTTATTAATAAATATAACCTGAGAAATCAAACATTCTTGAAGCAGGCAATGACAAATCAATTCAGTGCTGTTACCAAGAAAACTAGATAGAAGTCCTCAGTAATCCCCAGAAGCTTAGCTTAGCTTGACTTGACTAAGTCTTTGCCTTTTTATTCCAAAGCCAGCAACTTGGGAAATATTCATATTGCAGTACTGTATAAGTACTGCTATCTAATCATGCATCTCCTATCTTAATTTAAATCTTAGCTTAGAATATCACTGTTGCTTCTGCTTTCAGTTGAACAAGGTGTATATGATAATTGACACCTCTGTTCAGAGGATAACATCTTGTTATTTATTGTATGGTTCAGCTTTCCCCCAACCTACAAGTGGCAGCTCTGGCCAGGAGGGCCTTTGCACAGTTTCCTCTGATGAGCCAGTTGTGCCCCTCCTGGATCAGGCAGCCTTTCAGTTACTCACACCATTGTCATCTTAGGGTTCAACTGTTGAAGTGTGCTCTCCATGGGATTATCCATGAAGACCACTCAGAAGCATCAATGGTCAGGAATACAATAAGGGGCCTGCAAGCAGTAGGGGCTTGCCTAGGCATGCTCGCATGACACACCTACTTCATGAGCTGCAGTGGTTGCCAATATTCTTTTGACTGTGGTTCAAGGTACTGGTTATCACCTATAAAGTTCTACGTGACACGGAGAGCTGAGGTTATCTGAAGGACCTCCAATCTCCAATGGTGTCTGCCTGATTGGTAAGAGCCATTACTGTGGGCATTCCCTAGGTCTCCTAGATTAAATAGTGCCACATTTCAGGACCCAGAAAGTAGATTCTTTGACACAGCACCTGGAATCTTGTCCCTGCAAAATCCCACCATGATGACATTCCAGAAAGCCTTGAAGACCTGCCTGTTTTCCCAGATCTTAGGGTAGGGTAGCTAAACCCCTTATTAGTTGTATTGGTTACACCATAATATTTTATCTTTTTGTATTTATTTTTTTATATTGTTAGCCACCCTAGAGTTGATATGGAGATGGGCAGTCCTGAAATCTAATCAGATAAATAATAAGACTTGAAGGCCTTTGGATATATTGGAACTGCTGTTCCCAGAATTCTCTATCTTGATTTTAATTTAAGTTTAGTGAATGGTCTTGTCCAATTACTTTCCCTTAGATCTAGTTAGACTTCAAATACAGGGAAAAAAAGTTTGCTCACCAAATCAGTTTAGGAAGCAAAACTTGAAATCAACATGTCTAGCTTAAACATTTAATCAACTTTTATATATTCATTTTTAAAAAAATGTTCTACTTCTTTCCATTGCTTTTTAAACTATTAACTATTGTAATGACCCTGAATTGCTTATGTAAAGAAATTTGAGTGCCTTGGTTTTTTTCTGTTAGACAGTGCATCTATGGTGAAGCCTATTGGCTTCTATTTCAGTTTGTTATTTTGTATTTATAAGATAGGGAGAGTAGCTTTTAGTACTTGGCTCTCTGCCAGATCAAACTGTAGGTCTAGATTTCTAGTTTTACTAACAGGATATAGTACTTACAATCCAGGGGTTGAAAGAAAGAGGAGGGTGATTTTCCTAAAAAAATTAATCCACTCCATCCCACCCCACCAAAACCCAGGGCAGCAGCAAACACAGGGGATTTTGACAACCAGATTTCAGCCATGATTTGATAGGAATAAAGCAATGTATAGAATTTGGAACTCATTCTAACACAGCTGGCAAACATTTATTACCTTTTGAAGATCTCTTTCTCATTAAAACCTTAATTAAAGCCTGATTTGAAATGGGCACTCAGACCAAATTGTAACAGTAAAAAAAAGCTGACTGGTGATAAAGACTGTCCACCTGCAATCAAAATTTGTGGCTGTATTCTACAAAATGATTTTATATTCCAACTAGCCTTTAACTAGAATATGGGGCTGATTGCCTTAAAGCCATTTTCCAACGTTCTACCTGTTCGTAGTCACACCTTCCATCTAGATTCAGATGGAGTAGATGCAGTGAAAACCAGGAAAGGTATATAATATTGATTATTCTTGCATATATGTCATCAAACCTTATACAAAGCTTTACCCTCAATATTGTTTGTCAGTTTTTCTAGTAACATATGCTTAGTTTAAAGTTAAAAAGGAGCCCTATGACTTAGGACCACATAGTTAAATACCATGTCGGGCAGGGAAAGGAGATAGACACAAAGCATAAAATTTGAATCTTAACAGCATATTGTAGGTAACAGTAAAATTCCATGGGAAGATATACTATGTCATTTGTAGTACGAAAAGTAAAACAACAACAACCCCAGTCTGTTAAACTGTTGTCTCTTATACAGTATGTGGGATTACACTTCTCACGACATGCAACCAGTACAGGCTGTAGCTGTGTTGACTCAGGATAATGAAAACTGTCCCAATGCATGTTAAAGATATCAGAATAGGCAATAAATATGAACAATTGGATTTGCAGCTTGTAGCTTTTAGGATTGCCCTGATAAGACACAGAGCATAAGTCAAGTGTAATTGTCCCTTAATTCTGGGCAGTTTTCATAGATGTGTCTCTTTTCTGAACAGACTCTGTGGGATGAACCTTGGACAATGTACTGAGAATGAAGGAATGGTGCTACTTCAGCATTAACAGCTCTGAGCTCTTTAGGCAATCTTTCCAAACTTCTAGGGTGATTCTGCCTAGCTTTGAAGAAACTTTTCAGACCTCTTGGGCAGTTGGGGTTTAGATTTAAGACATGGATGGCATGAAGACTTTTATAGGTTAGAGAAGGCAACTACTAGTTTACCAGGAAAGGCTTTGCCCACCAGTGATGTACATTCCAGAAACTTAATGATGAGGCAGTGAAGTGGGAAGAACTGGAGACTGAATCCCTGAATTTAGCACAAAGGCCATTTAATGAAAGAAGCTTATATTGTAGTTCTGCTTATAAACCACAGAGAGGAGAGCTGCTGATCTAAGATATTTTGGACCACATTCTCAGAATCTCTGGCACTGGAGATGCTATAGTGATGCACTTCATTGCCTGTGTGCTTATTGGTTCTGTGAATCAAAACCTTTGCAGGATTCTTATTTCCAGACCTCCCTTTGCACTAGTTGTTCATTTGTGTCTCTCCCTGCCCCCGTTCCCCTGGGAAATAAATTGACCCCTATAGTTTTTAAAAGAAGTTTTTAATTAAGACATATTAATTGGGTAGAACATTTTAATCTAGAAGACATGAGATTGGGAAAGGCTGACAAATGTGAATGAAATAAAATCTATAGGTAGAAAGCTCTTTCTTCAGTTTCTTTTCTCTTTTTGTTATCTTTTGTGAGTCGCCCACATTTTTTTTTTCTTCCAAAACACTGGGAGTTCTTTCAAATGTTTGGCTGGCGATTGTCTGTCTATCTATCTATCTATCTATCTATCTATCTATCTATCTATCTATCTATCTATCTATCCTTCACAGTGTGTACAATATTATAATTTTTGTGCAAGGAAATATTAATTAATTAATTAATTAATTAATTAATTTTATTTATTATTAGATATATAGCCCGCCCTTTTCCCATAGGACTCAGGGCAGCTTACAGTCCTCAATTAAAAACATCAAATATAAAATATATAAAAATTAAAATGACCCAAATAGACCCATGCGCTTAAGTTATTCTAGAATTTATATTACTTAATTCATATATTGGGGAGGGTTCATATCAGTTATTGAAAGTATGGGTCCTTGCATACCACACACTCTAGGTGTGGTTCTCAGTTTGCAAGAAAAATGTTCATTCCTTGCACAGGCAGGCCTGTTACTATCCTCTTTGATCTTTTTGTTGCAAGAGATGATTCATGACTGATAAATATATCTTTTGAGTTCATATAATTGGTTTATATTTTGGAGATATATCCTTCCCTTTAAAAAAACAACAGCACATCATAAAGAGGAAGGAAATGGATGTGTGGATGTGATGAGGGATCAGAAAGCTCAAGGCTGTGGCCACAATCCCAGTGTGACAATGCATGTGTGGCAAGTGGCCAATCTCTTTTTTAATTTATTATTTTATATATATAAAAAAACAGAAAGAGTATACATGAAAAACACGTAAAAAGGATATAAAACATACTGGGAAATAGGGTACTAATCCTTATTCTTTTTGAATTTTCAAGTGAACATACTCTAAGGCAATTTGAATCACTAAAACAGCTATAAAACAGTAAATAATTCATTAGATAAATACTGATAGTTATAGATCGAATGAAGACACAATTCTGTCTATAACAGAAGCTGAATTTTGGATGCAGCATAAATCCATATCTAACATTATGATCCAACAATAGTTTTCAGTTGGGATTAAATTCTTTATCAGAGTAACGTTATTCCTAAATCAGACCAATACTCCTGTTATCTAATTAGCCATTCTTCCAAAGAAGGAATCAAAGATTCCGCCCCTGTGGAAAAGTGGCCAACATGAATGTGTAAGTATTAGTTGAATATCTCCTCACTGCTTAGCATTTTCTGAAAATAGTTTCACGTGAAATGAAGAATAATGTTCATATTAGTACCAGGGCAAAATCATATACCCGTTTTGCTTGTAACCCATTGCAACAAAAATAAATTATATCTGCTTAAACTGAATCTCAGGTGACTGGTGAAACTATTCTTTCTTTACCAAGAAGGGGAAGTGAATTTGCTTTTTAGAATCCGATGTTGAGATTCAACCTAGCAGGTTAACCATCTCTTCAGTCTACTCCTCGTTGGGAGTCCAAATGACTTTGTGGATGAGGACTGGAGTGTATGCCTTAAAGTACACCATCTTTGGGGAGAGTTGGATGCTCTCTGCCTCTCTCTCCCCCCTTGGGAGAGAGAAGAGAAGGAATTTGAGTTCATTGTGGCTGGATAGGAGAGCTCTAACATTTCTGCCTTTGGGTTGCAAGACTAGGCCTCCCTTTCCTTGTTGCCAGGAGACTTAGTATTATGTGTCTTCCAGGATCCTTTTACAGGATTAATGCTGTTCCGCATTCTTGTCTGAGGGAGGATATGGAGGTTGTGCTGGATTCTGTTGAAAATTCAACCCAAGACATGCATTGTCTTCACAATCTCTTTGAAAGAGGATTAACTACATCTATTCTTTAGCGTGCTCACTTTCCCTCTCCTCTCCTTCTTCTACTTGGAAAAGAATTTTCATAATAAAGCAATCCTTAGCAGTCTTTTGTAAAGTTTTCTTCTGCTATTTCAGATTTGCAGCATTTTGACTAGCTGGCTGGCTATGTTGGAGGAACTTCTGTGTTCCATATATTTTCAGAAGAGAAAATAGTACCTGGAAATTTAGGGCTTTATTTCAGTGCCAAATTTCTTGTTGTTTTAAATCTGACCAAGTGACTTATTTTCAGCCATAATGGATGGCTGAGGATAACAGAATGTTTTCATTTGCAGCAAATAAAACATTTAGAGTCATGTGCTCTGCTCACTTTCCATTCACTAGCTATGTTTTATTGCAAGAACTCTACCAAAACACCAAACTCCTGCTCTGTATTAAGCCTATACAAAGTTGCTGTTTTGAAAAGAACCAAGCAGATACTTTGTTTAAAGAAAAACCAAACGATGTTTAATTTAAAAATGAAAAGTCCTTTTCTTAAGGGGATCTTTAACCAAAATGTTTCAAGTGCCAGTGTGCTGACATCTTTGTGGTTAGCAGACAAATTACTGCTTTTCTTAATCCTTTTTTTAAAAAAAACTTAACAGCATATACACAGAAATTTCTAAGCACTGAATTAATAATTCAATAAAAATGACCTAGATGACCTTCAGATTGAGGCAGGTATAAATCATATAAAAAAAATAAAAAAAATATTTAAATCGTAGAATTTTCAAAATGTATGTTTCCATACATTTGTGTTAGTTCTGGGGCCAGGTGTATGAATTTTAAAATACACAATTAGTTATTCTGATAATGCTACTGACATCAAATATATGTATGTCTAAGTATGTATGTATGTATATATGTATGTATGTATGTATGTAGTTATTTACTCCCTTGTTCTTTAACTCAATGTTAGATCTCAAAATAAAAGCAAAGTAAGAAGCAATTTTTGGGTAGTGGTTAAGATGCTGGACTAGAAACAGAGAGCATGACTTCTAGTCTTCCTTTGGGCATGAAAGCCTGCTGAGTAAATTTGGGCCAATCACTCTTTCTCAGCCCAACTTACCTCACAGAATTGTTATAGTAGACAAAATAGGAGGGGAAAGGATTACTGTGTGCAGTACTTGAAGCGGTACACAATAAAGGTGGGATACAAATTAATATTTTTTAAAAAATCAAGAAGTGCATTGGTAAGTTTTACATTCAGAATGATTGCTTCGCTATTAATTTGGTGAAAACTGCATTTCCAGGTTGCTATCAAGTCTATCCGGAAAGATAAAATCAAAGATGAGCAGGATCTTCTCCATATCCGAAGGGAAATTGAAATCATGTCTTCTCTCAATCATCCCCATATCATTGCTGTTCATGAAGGTAAGAATTATTTGTTTTAATTTAATTTAAATTTATCTACTTATTTTTCATGCCTATCACTCTTTAGAAAGGTGGAAACAAAATTCGAGAAATGTAGCTGTTTTAAGGACAGGGAACTGTTTTTATCTCTATAGTTTCAAAGCTGCTTAATGTAGCATTTGTAGAATATGAACAGGTAGCTAAATCAAGATATTTTAGTGGAATGATTTATTTATACATGCTGTACTTTGAATAAGCTCAATTGCCATAATTTCTAGGCAGATTATAATTTATTGAAACAGAGTGTTGACTCATCTGATCTGTGGCTTAATAAGACTGCCATGGCCTCTTGCATTTACGAGGGTAGAAAGTTCTAAAACAGACACTTGGCAAAGAACTTTCTTTTTACTGTTGCAGATTGGCACAAGCTGGAAATGTGGCAGTATAAAGTATAAAAACATCTCAGGGCAATGCCCAGGAAGAGTTTTAACTGGTTTGGTCAGTCTTAATTAGGAGGCCAATTACATAGTATGGGGAGGAAAAGAAATATCAAGATTTTCTCTTCAAGCAGTTTTGGCCATGTTTTCAGTTTTTACACATAAATAAATGCTGTTCTTCATCCTTTAAACCTGAGAAGGAGGTTCATGAGATTCTGCTTGAAGTGCAGCTGAATAAATGAAACACAGCAATACTGAAAATACCGAACAGTACTTTTCAGTACTGTTCATATTTGCTCCTTGTTTTTTTCTTTTTCTCTTTGGTCTCTGTGTGTACAAAACAACGTGTACATGTTCTGAACACCAGTTGATTGTTGTGGTTTTGAGACTGAGAATAAAGAACTTTGAGCCTGGATAACTTCTTTGTTCATTGTATAAGTTCTATGTACAATATCATGAAGGCACAACTAGGTGAAAGATCTTAAAGTGTTGTATTGTTAATCAAGAAATAGGAAAGTTAACGCTTCAAAAGTATATTTCTGGTTATTGCAGGGGTATCTGAGGATGTGGTCAAAAACATCATGATGGGTAGCCATGATTCTGCCATCAAGGCTTCACTCATTTTTTATGTGCGTTGTATGTGTCAGACATGAAAACTGGGCCAAGCCTTGGTCACACCATCTTAACTTTTTAACACTATTATTCCTAGTATTGCAATCCAGAATCAAGAAAGGCAACAAAAGAATTGATAAAATAAATAACCTGGTCCTGAAATAAAGTTAAACCATTATTATATTCAGTGATGAAAAGGGATCATATCCACATACTGATCTCTCCAATTTTTTGCAGGTGGTATGGTCTGCGACTTAAATTTTGTTTTAGTTTCAGCTCATGATGTTTCCTAATGGAAAATTCATTAAACTTAAATCTAATTTACCTGCTACAGTACATACCACAGCATTAAAACCATGTTAAAGTATTTGGCCATACATTTGCACAAATATACAAATTTGCAGGTCAGGACAGGAACTAAAGTAACAGGTTTATTATTAGACGAATTTGGCATTAAGATATCTAGAATTCTTCTTTACTGTTGTTCCTAACCTTTTCTCTGTTCTTGTTTGCATAGTATTTGAAAACAGTAGCAAGATTGTCATTGTGATGGAATATGCCAGCAAAGGAGATCTTTATGATTACATTAGTGAGCGCCAGAGATTGACGGAGCAGGAAGCTCGGCACTTCTTCAGGCAAGTGGTGTCGGCAATCTATTATTGTCATAAGGTTAGTGAAAATGAAAAAAAAAATATTACTAAACATTTCAGTTTATGTTTTCATATCCATGTTTTACATCTAGTTATTTAAGATGGTTGAAAGCTGAAACACAGTTACCCTGTTTAAATACTATCACAATGGGGATGCATGAGTTTCCTGCAATCTATCAAAAGTACAATCTGTTTTTTCTTTCAGTTTTCCCCTATAGCAAGGTAAGGTTTTGTTATTTTAATATGGAACACATTCATGCCGACTAATTAATAATGTTGTTGGCTGGTGTTCTTAGCCTTTTATATATGTGGGCAACATAATTGAACTACAGTATTTTCTCATTCCTAGCTTTCATAGGAGGGTGAGTTTTCTCCTTCCATTATGGAGGATGTAAACATTAGAAGGTGAACATCTTCCTCAAAGTGTGTGTGTATGGGGGGAAAGGATTGTGTATTACATACAACACCTGCACAACCTGATTGTGGTGTTAGCTGAAATGTCCCATCTGATCCTAGGAGCGCAACTGTGAGAATCTGCATTAGGAAACACATATCTACAGTGAAAAACTATGCTAGCAAGTCAAAATGATTAGGCTGGGTGATTTTGGCCTGCTGGATTTTGGGTACTACTTAAAGCAGTAGGCTTTCCCAATAAGGATAGTTAGAGTAGTATGAATTTCAGATTTACCCTCAGGAAAATCATACTGGCATGAGATTATAGTGGATTAAAAACTTGATAATCTAAGTCTTGATTTTTCATTTACTTACCAAAGGGCATTAAGGAAACTTAGATTGTGCTGTTCTATAAAGGAAATATAGCAAACCCTACCTCCCCACTTTCCTGTTTTGTTTGGGTGTTTAATGGGAGAGAGAAAGATAGCAAACTTATCTTTCATTGAGATTGAGCTCTCTTCAAGGTGATGGAGCATGAGCAAACTTCCTTAAAAAGAGTAACCTTGCAACAATCACATTAATTTGCCTGGAGCTTTCAAATTACATGCCAAAAAATAAGTCACTTGTTATATTGGAAAACACCTGCTTCCATTCATTTTATATTCAAAGCTAATGGCACTTAAAAGTCAAGGGGAAAGCATAATTTAACAGACTAAGGTATAATTTGGACGACCTGCTTCAAATATAGCTGGTCAGTCTGGAATTCTAGACATTTATTGGTCTTATTTTGCAAGCTTTTTTCTTGGAAGGGGGAGAAAAAAATGGAAGTAACTCAGGAAGTAATGCTGAGGCTTTAGGAATGTTAAGGACTATAGATGGAGTGTGGGCAGTTGGTGGGAACATGCTGCATTCCTTTCCAACTAATTCCATTGTCTCAGGACACAGTCAGAAACTGATAACAACTTGCTCTTTGCAAGGAAGTGTACTAGTTAGGAAATCTGCATTTTGCCACATCACCCTATTAGGGGAATTCTCAGTAGCAAAAGGAAATATGTCACCAAGGCATCCTGCAGGCATTATAGGGAGGGTTTTCCTTCATTGTGATTTCATTGATGTTACCAAGTAACAATTGTGCAAGACGTTCTACTACTACTACTATTCCCACACAATTGCACATTCAACATATATTTATTGCATAGAAAACCATGGATTTGAATGCAAGTGTTTTCAGTGGTACAAAACAGTTCTTAGCAGGAGGCTTCTGAGGCTTTAGTTCTCATGTGTGGGTTGCGCTGGTAAGATTGCAGGAATTCCATATTATTACTCTGCCTATACCTAGTATGCATACAATGTGTCTATGTTTCACTTACATCTCTACCTCTGGTCTACTATCTGGTGGCTTAGTGTTTTGCTTCATAGAAAAATAAATATTTAAGCAAAATATATGACACACAGTTAGAAGGGACGAACCGAGGTAGCCTTCTAGCATGTCTTTGTTTCTTCTAACAGGAAAAAATAAACAGGCTTATGGTTTTTTTTTTTCTCTAACAGAATGGAATTGTACATAGAGACCTGAAGTTAGAAAATATTCTTTTGGATGCAAATGGAAACATCAAGGTAAATTGGAGTTGGCATGAAATTGCATTTGAGCACTTCTCTCCTATGGTATTATTGAAGAATTTAAAATACGATGAAGGGCAAAAAGAGCAATTTTGAAATGTTTGGATAGTATGTGATGAATTCCCCACTTCTCAATCCTCCTCCACAAATGCAGATATTTATATTGGCAGGATGGATTTTAGTGGAGATGCTGGTATGTTAAGCCTTCCAGTATGAAAATGTTCTGAATAATCTTAGAGTTTGCAGGACTTCATTGCAGATTAGGCTAGTTAGGCAGCAAGACTGAATATTTATAGTTTAACAGTGTTCCCTTTATTTTGTAGAATTCAAAACATGACTAAGATTCACAAGGAGTCAGCTTTAAAATTGGCTGCTTTTAGTAAGGTTGCTACATTTTGTGCCTTCAAGCTTCAGGCACTTTATCCACTGACATCTGCTGGTAATAGGTTTTATAGTTTCGGAAGGGAAATATGAGTCCTAACTTTTTTAATATCTTCAAAAAACATAAAAGATGCTGTTATCCAAACCCTTGATTTGACTATTTGTGTGTGGATTACTTGGCTCCTTTTAACAAGAAAAGTTTAAAAACAACTAGTTGCCAAGAAGTTTATTTTATCTTCTGTTAGTTTATCTTCTGTTCTGCTAAACAAGCAGATTGATAATGAAGAATTAAAGAACAAGGTGACTCTTGGCAAAATAGAATACAAAAAGATGTGGTTTGTTTAAGAAAAAGAAAAGGAAGACATTTGTGGTGCAGTGAAAGAAACTTTGAAACATTTTTTAGACAAAAGATTCAGTTGTGTATCTGAGAATGATTCATTATCTTATCATAATTAGCCAAGATGGCAAGTGGGACACTGGGTATAAAGGATTTGTAATTAAACACAGATTGAGGCACCAGATTATGTCAACATTGTACACATAAAACAATAGGGTTTCCATTGTGATTCTGCGGTTGCCATCTTGCTCATTTTGATCCTTCTCCCTTAGCATATTGCTGGGCCTAGGCCCCAATTTATATTACCCAAACAATAAGTTGTTGTCAAATTGCAAACTTTGAATATATGTGCCGTACTGTCTGGATGATCTGACAACTCTAAATCTAGGGCCAGATAGCTTGTGTTTATGTGGAGGAACTGAAAGGCTTTCTGTAGAAATACAATTTAAGCTGTTTTGGGGTTGGAAAGTAAAACTTGTTCTAAAGAAAGTCCTTGCAATTTGTTTTCTGATAGTATTAAACAGTTTTAATCTGAGATTATTATTCCTCATTATAGATTGCAGACTTTGGCCTTTCCAATGTTTTCCAACAAGATAGGCTTCTTCAAACCTTCTGTGGCAGTCCCCTTTATGCATCTCCTGAGATAGTTAATGGAAGGCCTTACAAAGGACCTGAGGTAAGAGAACTGGTAAAATAAAATTTCTCCAATACTGGAGAAGCATTTGTACTATTAATACTATTCAGGCTGCAAAACACATAGGAGAAATTCCTGGCTTCCCATTGAGTACGTAATATTGTTGCAAGATTATGCACCTGGTCATGCATATGACATTTAATAAACCTATTGGGTGCTTAAGAGCAAACTGATGGCCGGAAATTACTGTGCAGTTTACAGACAAGGTTCACTCTGACAGAATGACATTGTTGTTTTATTGGTAAAGATCAGGGCAAGGCATTCTTATTTGCACTTCCTGATGGTAATAGCAGTTGCCAACATAAAGATCAAGGAAGAGTTTTATTCCTTGAGTAGACTGATTGCAAGTTAACAATTGGCTTTTATATCTGCAGGTTGACAGCTGGTCTCTTGGTGTTCTTCTCTATATTTTGATCCATGGCACAATGCCATTTGATAGCCATGATTACAAGACGCTGGTAAAGCAGATTACAAGAGGAGATTACAAAGAGCCCACCAAACTTTCAGGTAAATTGAAACCAGATGAGGGGTTTTCTGCCTAGGAAATAATTCCACTCTATTTTTATTAATCACACACCACTTTGAGTGCTGTTCTTATTGCAGTAATAAAAATGAGTATTTTTCCAAGGCTTACATTTCTATTTCATGTGATTCCAGGAAGAATTGAAAAACAAGATATTAAAATAGTGGCAGACGAAACTTTATGATTCAAAAAGGCCAAGGATTAAGTGTAATAAGCAGATTGGCCGTACTGCATTTCCAACACTATTACTAAGCCAGCTGCTTAACTTGGATTACAGATTAGTTTATGTCATTTTATGGCTGGATTGCTTCTGTGGAAGGGTAGCTCTTCAGATGCTTTACATAAATAATCACCTAGAGGAATTACAAAAACAAAATTGAATACTCACAGATTTGACTGAATTTGAAAAACACAAAACTCGAAACATTTGTTGAGATTTATTTGCAAACTGCTGGTGAAATACAGTATGATTGAATGGGTACAGAATTTAAATAGAACACTGACATGCTGCTATGGGGATCACAGTGACAGATAAATACTAAATTCACCAAGAATATTACATTTAATGAAAATTAGCACAAGCTATTATATTGATGATGTACTGATCACTAAAATATTAATTCATTTTCTAAAAATTATTGCAAATGCAATAATCAGGTCAGACAGTCTTTCATATTTGATGCCAACACTGTAAAAACCTGGAAGTTGATTTTATGTGCACTGGAAAAAAAAAATGTAAAGATTGAAATCACTTTCCAATCATTTATTTCTTTGCTAAACATTAACAAACATATACAGTAGTCCCACAAAATATATCAAATCGGCTTTATATAAGATAACAACTACCAGGATATTTTATATTTTCCATTAGAAATCAGGTGTAATTCCTTTCATAGAACTGGCAATGTTATAGCAAATTAAGTAGTACAGTGTTTCTCAACCTTAGCAGTTTGAAGATGCATGGACTTCACCTCCCAGAATTCCCAGAAATTCTGGGAGTTGAAATCCACACATCTTCAACCTGCCAAGGTTGAGAAACACTGAAGTAGTAGGAATAGGTATTAGGCTAAAAAATAATCTCTTATTTGAGAAACAGATATTTCTGAATTGTAATTCTATATATTGGCTCGTGTAACATTCAGAGTCTGAGTTTCTCTTAACAAAGGCTTTGATATCTAAATTTTATTTTGATGAATAAGGGGGGAGGGAGTTTCTTAGACAAAAATGTTTGAATTCTCTTTTTTATTTATAATTATTGATTGGGCAAACTGATTATCACTCTTTCTTAAACTACAAAAATGATCTCTGCTTCCCATGTCCTATCTCTTATCTAGCAACAAGTCCTTAAAACTTCACTATTTAGTTGTTCAGTATTTAGTTGTGATCAGCAAAAGTTGATTAAAGGTTACCAGAGATAACATCGATTTTAACCTCGATGAAACAAACCAACATTATATTCCTTCCTTTTACTTTTAATAATCTTGATTTTTAGGTCCTTCAAATTATATTCTAGAACTTGATTACATTTTTTACTGTTCCTTCTAAAAAAATTCTTCAAAGCTTTAGCACACTTCCTTTGAAAATACATCATTTCACCATAATCATCAGCTCTGCTTTAACTCAGAGTGATTTTCGATTTGCCATTCCTTCTAGGAAAACTATTGCATAGTAAGGTAACAGTAAAACAGTTTTAAGGAAGGCTTGGGCTTGGAGCTTTTCCTCTTGTATTATAATTATAAAGGAGTTCCGTGAAATGAAGCATGTCCCTTATCTGTACATCTCATAAGATTTCTTTGATTTGTAGATGCCTGTGGCTTGATCCGGTGGATGCTAATGGTGAATCCAGAACGCCGAGCTACCATTGAGGACGTAGCCAGCCATTGGTGGATCAACTGGGGTTACAAAGTGCCAGTTGGGGAACAGGAGTCTTTGCGAGAGGATGAATCTCCATTGGCTACTGTTGCAGATTGGCTTCGCCGCTCCTCCAGGCCTCTGTTTGAAAATGGGTCCAAGATGCGCTGCTTTTTTAAACAACACATGCTTGGGGTCACGTTGGAGAAGCAGCGTTCACTCAAGAAGTCAAAAAAGGAGAATGACATGTCTCATGCTGTGCAAGAAACAGGCCTAGCACCAGAAAACCAATCCAAATCAATCCTAAAGAGACCTAAAGGCATACTGAAAAAGAGAAACTCTTGTGAGAAGTCCCAGGGTCCTTCTTCAACTGTGGTAGCTCCTCTTGATACACAGAAAGAAGACAATACTAGGCCTGCAGTTGAGCTAGCTTGTGTCCTATCCTCCAGATCCTTGGCCTGCCATACAGAGGATGTTGTAGCTGTCCCTCCAATGCCCAAGAAAGGAATTCTGAAAAAGCCACCAAAGAGAGAGTCTGGTTATTACTCATCTTCAGAGCGTAGTGAGTTTGCAGATGTTTTAGACTCTGAAAACATAGACTTTAATGCCAGTGTCTTTGTGGGCACACCATCCTCCAGTCAGAACTCCAGTGACAATCAGGCCAGGCGGAAAGGTATTTTGAAACATAATGGCAAGTATTCCTCCAGCAGCACCGAGTCTGAAGGTGTGCCTGACAAAATCCTCCCAACGTTCTCTGAGGTGATCTTGCCCAAGCTGTCCCTCGCCTCTCGCATTTGCCCATCCAGCGCCGTGAGTGAAGACAGCATCCTTTCCACAGAGTCCTTTGACCAGCTTGATTTGCCTGATCGAATGCCGGGAAGTGGAGGGGTCTCCATGCGTGGCTCTGTTTCTGCAGATGACCTCTTGCAGCTGGAGGAGGGAGATGTGGAAACCAAGGGTCGCCGACTCCGACGCTGGACAGTGACTCAGTGCCAAAAACCCCTTGCAGACAGTTGTTTCTCTCTGGCAGACTGTGATAATGTGACTGAAGTCTACAAACGGGCTGTGACTATCAGCATGAAACTAAGCTGATGCACTCATTGCCAACAAGGACCACTGACACACGTTTGCTAATCCTGGCAAACATGTTTTACAGCCCAGATTCTGGCATTCTCCAAACAATTTGCACTTCCCATTCAGATGGATAAAGAACTAAAGAAGCAGAGTCTTTGTCTTCACCCTGACAGGGCTGGGAGGCTATTTATTTTTACATATTGTTTCTTTGAGAACGTAAACAACCATTTGCATTCTTAACATTGCCTGTAAAATGGTACAACAGGGTATAGTTGTGTGTTTGGAGAGAAAAAAAAGAATATCTTGATAGAAGGGCAGTGGCTGTAGGAAAAAAAGTAAAAGTATAATGGGCCTGGAGTACTGGGGGTTGGGGTGGGAGAGAATGAGAAGGCATCTGTTCTCTGTAGAGTAATGAACTAAAAGGGATGCATTTTTTTTTCTCCCAACACCATCAACAAAGAGATACTGAACTGGAACCATGAGTAACTCATTCCATAACATTGTCCCGAACAGCCTTTATCTCTCCAAACAGACCCTGATGATCATCTCTAATCTTACTGACTGGAGTGATGATTTTATTTGCACTGTGTTTCTTTAATTGCACAAAGAAGAGAATGTGTTAGAAACGCCTCTGAAGGGAAAAAGATTAGTTACTTGGAAAGGAACAGCTAAGGTTCTGGTTCATTGGAGGGTATCTGCACTATATATTTTTTAGAATTCCAATTACCCCAATATATTTGGATTGAAAAGGCAGAGAAAATGGGGCTCACTAAAAAGATTCAGTTAAGCAGCAAAACAGTTGATAAAATTTAGAAACCCCCCCCCACACACACACTTCCTTCTTTTAGACTACAATTCCCATAATCTTCAATCAATATAGGCATGCTGGCTGAGGAAAATGGAAGTGAAAGCCCAACATATATAGAGGGAATCATGCAGGAAATACTCACTTCTTTGAAGTTAGAGCTCTGGTAAAATCTGGATATAGTAAAGGCAAAGAAGTTCAAAATTCTCTATTCTCATTTCTGTTTTGTTTTACTTTTTAGAATACTAAAAGGACCCTTTGTTTTGAACTTGATCTGAAAAGTGACTAAAATATGGTGCATTTTTCGCTCCTGCCAAAAAAGAATGCAAAATATAATTGCTGTAACCCAACTGTGTTGTAAAATGAATTTTCCTGTAGCTTTCAAATAGGCACTTGTGTTTCCAGAAATGTGTGCATGTATAGCTAGCTAGGTCTGAACTAGAATATGCAGTCTAAAAGGTCAGGGTAATGAGGGCCAGATGAAAGTTGGTTAATGGGGAAACAGATGTTTGTGAATAGTAAGGCATAGCAAGTTTTTAAAAAAGTAAGCATCAAGTTCTTCCAAAATACAGTAAATATAGTTGCCTATGAAAAAATGTTAGGCTATGGCTTGAAACCCAAAATATGTTTACTTAACATAGGAAGATACCTTTCTTTGAACTTCCTGATGTTCTCCACATGTCCCAGAGCAGGGGTCTCCAACCTTGGCAACTCTAAGACTTGTGGACTTCAGC
>JANHFR010000315.1:23551-44304 GCA_032468015.1 Mimophis mahfalensis | reverse complement strand
TACCTACCTAGTTATTTATCAAATTTAGTAGTTGCCCATCTCACGGTTCAAGTGACTGCAATATAGCCAAGAGGTGTTTCAGGTAGCATATGCTGAAATTTTTCATAAAAATAGTTGGAAATAACCATAGAGGTCATCTAGTCAAGGGGTCCCCAGTTACCCAGCTGGCTTTCATGGGTAAGGCAGGACTTGAACTCATAGTCTACCACTTTCTAGCCTGGTGCCTTAATCACTAGACCAAACTGGCTCCCATATACTCCTCTTACTGAATTCAATAATACACCTTCATATGTGCAAAACATTCTACAATTCACTTAACCCTATGCATTCTCTAAATCAACAAATACACAATAATTGTTTTTCACACATGTTTTTCACAGATTTCCTGAAAATCAAATATCTGCTTTCTCTACACCCACCACGCAGCATAAAATTACATGGCACTTCCCATATTTTACTCATTGTCATAGCCTTTCAGTCACAGTCCTGCCAAATACCTTCACCTATCTACCAAATCCCACTTATTTTTTGCATTCTGTCCTGTTACTTTTTACCTTTGTACAAGGGAACAATAATGGTATTGTTCCAATCATCAGGCAGGAATGCAGACTTCATACATATTAAACAACTTCCTCAGCCTCTCCATGAGCAAACCATATGCACATTTTAAGATTGTCTGCAGTTCCCATTCAATTTTACAGAAGACTATTCACTTCAGAAAATGGAAGAATTTTCATAGCTGGACTGTTTTTGGGCTTTCAATTTTGGCTTCACTTAATCAATCTATAGGGCTGCCTCTTCTTCGAACAACTCTGAGAAAGCAACAAGGGTTTAAAACATTCAGTACAAAGGCTGTAATAAAATATGCAGATAGGTAGACCTTATTTAGCTACTACTTCTTTTAATGTCTGCACTTATGACGATGAGGTAACTTTATGTCCAATCCTCCTATTTACAATTTTCACAAGGCTATAAAGGAAAGCTGGAGTGAGATCATAAGCACAGTCATGGTTTCACCTAGTGCGCACTTTGCTGAATGACCAAGTTGTGGGTCTGAACTGAGAACTGCCTGCCATAAAACATAACCGTGGGAAGAGCCAGACATACAGCTCATGCAATTTCCTGGGCTGGGACCTGGGGAAGAACGAGGTCTTCAGAACCGTCTTAAAGGCTGACAGAGGTGGGGGTTAACTAAATTTTGGGGGAGAGGTTTTTCCATGCGGTAGACACTGTAACAGACCAAGCATGTTACAAATAATAAGGTACCATTGTTGTTTGATCCCAGCCCCCTTGCAGCATATGAGATGGGCAGAAACAACTGAAGACATGGCCCTGCAGTTAACAGTCGCTGTGCCGTGAATGGCTTTATAGATGACCACCAAATTTAATTCAAACCACACAAGAAGGGGCACGTATGAAATTTCTTTCAGGAGTACCTCAAACCAAACATGTCCTCCTAATGATCGTGTGGCAGCTATATGCTTTCTGTAAGCTCCACAGGTATTGCACTGTAATTTCCATCATCTCTGGAACAATGAAATCTATTTCTGAAAGACACCACCTTGCTAAAAACAGACTTTGCTGGATAGTTGAGCATAAACTTGGGTTGCATAGTTGGGGATGGTGGCTGGTCTAGAAAGCTTACAAGACAGCACCACAGACTCCAAGGGCAACTCCGAGAGGCATCCACGGTCATTAACAAATTGTTAAATGTGACACAAGGTGAACATTACAGTATTAAAGATGTGGCTGAATAGCCATCTTATGAATCAAGATGCAATTTTAAATTTAAAGTTAAGTGTATTGGGATCTTAAAAAAAAACAAAAACAATTTGGCCCTGCCAATTTTTGGAAGTACAGTCTAGTAATGGAAGAAATCGTCCATCACTTTCCTAAACCAAATGAGACAGAAATACACCGACAACTGAATATAAAATGACTTGTTCCCCAGTCCTGTGCCTGATATAATCAAATTTCAAATAAGGCACGGAGTGGTGTCTGGAGAAGGGCGGTAGGAAGTTCTTCTTTTGACAAAACGGACCGTGACATAAGTTGGGACGCCTTTGTTGCGCTGGGCATCTGTCCGCTCTTCCCCCGCTACCGTCTCCCATCGGAGTAGCAAGCAGATGGCGCACAAGGGACAGACGGGCATCTGCCTGTACCAACAATAAGGCGCGCGGAGAGAAGCGCGGGGGCGTTGAAAGCGGCAGCGGCCAGTCGTTGTTTCCGCTCCACTCAGCCCGAGGACAATGGCTCCCGTGCCGGCCCCCCGGGCCTTCTGAATGCTTTGCGCTCCCTCGGGCTGAAGCGCGGACCCCGGGACGTTCCCTTTTGTCTGTGCGGCACGAGGCGTTTACGTCATTCGAGGAGAAATTCCTTCATGCCATTCAGCTCCTGGCCGCTAATTGCCCTTTATGTAAGCTGCAGCTGGGTGCCCGGGTATCTATTCAAAGCAGGCGAAGCCAAAGGGCAGGGGGCCAGGCTCTGGGGTAGCGTCAGAGGCTCCCTCGCCCCGCCGCTCCCGGATGAGAGGAAACTTGGCTGAGACGCGGGTCCGTGGGGCAGCCAATGGAGTCTTGGGGCGAGGGAGCCTTCACCCGCCTCTCCTGTCGCAGTTGGGCATTTGCCCTCAAGGCTCCCAAGATGGCTGGAAAGGCCTGGAAGGGGCAGATTTGCTAGCCCGCGGCGGCGGTTAGCAGGCGGCGATAAGAATAGCCAAGTTGGTTTACCAATGCAAATCCGTCAGGGAAAAGGTCGGACGGCAGGTTTGTGCTTCGCATCTGCCGAGGTTAAGTTTGCACCGGGCGAAGGAATGGATCCATCCCACGGTTCCCAGGGGGTTCGTGGGAATGGAATTGGAGAAGCCACATTCTTAGCACAGCAGACCACCCTTGGAGGGGACATAGCAAGAAAGCCAAAGAAGAGGGCAGGGTCCCTCAAGAAATGTGCTATCAGCATGCCCTGAACTGTGTCTGGATTAATATTTCCTTTTGAAGGGGACAATAAGAGTACTACTTCACAAATTCCTTAATTCAGTATCTTTTATTAAAAGTGTTGATACCCTTTTCTTCTTAACATCTTCTGCAGAAAGTCCTGCATGTGGTTTTATATGCACATATTTATTTGAAAGTCTTATATGGCCACTCATTTTATGTGGCATACCTGAGAGGGGCAGAGAATGGCAATAAAAACAATAAAACTATAACAATCACTCCCAATGCCCCAAGGGCACATGCACACAACATTCAGATGTATGGGGTTCCTGGGTCACGCTCTACCCCAGGGGTCTCCAACCTTGGGAACTGTAAGACTTGTGGATGTCAACTCCCAGCATTCAGAGTTCCGGGAGTTGAAGTCCACGAATCTTAACGTTGCCAAGGTTGGAGACCCCTGCTCTACCCCAATGGTTGCAGGAAGAGCCAGCTCCTCAAGGCTTTTTTGGAGGGTAGGGGCTGCTGGATTTCTTCCACAGAGCAGGAAGAAATGGAGATCTGAGTTTTAACACATGACAATCATTAAGGAAAGGGACCTGGAGCATCCCCTAATTATATGAAGATAGGTACCATTAATAGGATTGGATATCGATTATCAAATTTGATTTTGTTTAGTCATAAGGTTTCTTCTGATTTTGGGGAGCTTGGTAGATAAAACAATCTGCCAAAGTTGTGTCACTAATCAGTTCTCTGAGTTCTTTGAAACCTGGTCTTCTTTTGGCCTTCTTTTCAATTGGCCTCAATTGGTCCACACATCAGGGTCTTGCCTTCACATTTATGTATCCAGTTTCATTATTAGTGCTTCCAGTAGCAGCCTAGTTTTGTTTTATTTAGTATTTAATTATTTGTTCTTCTTGTGGCCCAAGTATTGGATATTCTCAATAACTATACCCAACAGCACAGGCATCCATTTAAGTTCACTCAGCCTTTCTGATGGTTTGGCTTTTATAGGGCCATGTGTTGCAACATGGAATACCAATTTGGGCAATCTAATATTATCCAAAGTGGTGTAACAACAACACTATTAGTATCCCAGAAGTAATTCTAGATGGAAATCTTCCAGGTTGCTACTTTTCCGTACAATCTTTCAAGCAAAAGGGCCTTTCTTTCATTATGCTCCTGATGTATTGATATCCTCAGACTATCTGATTGGAAATTATGGTGGCAAGGACATACAAAATATGTATGGCAACAGTAGGGAACAATTGATTGCTATCACGGGGGTGGGAGTGGGGAGTCTGCAGGATAATGTAATGCAAACTTTTAATTTTATAAGCTGCCCTGAGGCATGGTGAGTTGAGCAGCTGTATAAAGTTTTTAAATAAATAAATAGTACAAACAAACCATAGCTAAAAAAAAAATTAAGGACATAAAACATCAAAGATATAAAAATCCAAACAGTTAAATGGAACTGCCAAATTGTTTACACGAGAAAATTAAACTGATATTGCCACAACAGCAGTTGTTTATGAGCAAAACTAGTAACTTCTATAGAGTCTTTTGAAGGGAAAATTTTCTTTATCTCAGAGTACAAAGTTGGTATAACTCAACAAAACATGGAGTGCTAACTCAAGTGACTCTTCTAAGCAAAGGCACATGCAATCTCGCACACATAAAATTCATTGATGTTCTGTGGCTAAGACAAAGAGTTATCAACTTGCCACTGTGCCTTTTTCTAATCAGGCTTGGAGGCTGAATCCTGGTGGATCTGCTTACTCAGTAGTTAGTGCAGAATTTACCGTTTTGCCACACAGTGAGCAAATACAGAGGAAATGTGTGCCAACATTGCTTTTAAACCGAAAGGCAACCTCTGGCTTACCTGAAGAGCTGTGGAAAAACAATCGTAAGCCAAAGTCCTTTGTGTAATGCCACTAAGAACAAAACATTCAGCACTGATCTATCCAGAAGAAAGCTGGGTATGAAGCAATACATTTTGTCCTTTCCATGCCATAAATTTCTCAGTAAGAAAAGTAGTAGAGGAAAAGGGACAAAATAGTATTGAGAAATATGTTCCTTTTCCCAAAGAATTAGCTTTTATGTAATAAGTTAAAAACCCTAAAATATTTCCCGTGAAAAAGGAAAGTTGGGATATAATAATCGGGCTCTCTGGTGAATGGCAACCTCTGAGTATGAGATGGCTGCTAAAACCGTCTTTTACTTCCTTCATTTACACCTTTCTTTTCTACTCATTTTTAATGGACACAGATCTTCTCTACACTGGCAGGGAAAGGAATGACACACCAGTAGGATTTATTCCAGCTAAGCAGGCCTAGAATAAACCCCAGGGGTTCCAGTCCACAAAGAGATATTTCCATTGCTGGAGCAGAAAGCTCCGCTTCTTTTTTTGTTGTGACCTATAAATGTGATATTGTTAAAATTAAGAGGGTACATCACGCTCAGATGAAGCCCAGGCCTTAAAACTGAGTAGAATAAATTTGGAACGGATTTTCTTTTTCTAGAATCAGAGTAGACAAGCTGAACCTGTTCCATTCTGAACTGGACATTCTAATTCTGTTTTAATTCTGATTTATTTCTCCAGAGTGCCAATGTGTTTGCATGAAATAAGGGCACCATTGACTTTTCCAAATCATCATCATAATTAGACTGCTCATGCAAGCCCTCTTTAACTTGGTTAGAAATCACTGCAATTCCAGCTCTTGAGTACTTGGAGGCACTGCATCGCTTGCCATGTTATTTTCCTTCTGTTCTAAGGATGCATCTCACTGGGATTAATGTAGCTTGATACTCACCCAACCTGGGCTAAAAGAACACGGGAGATAGAGGCTCCATTATATCCCAAGACATCCAGTTCCTGAATATTTCTAATCATGGGATCCAAGTAGACATAAAACTCACTGGAAGCTGTTTATTGAAAGAGATCATTGGTTCATAGCTAGCCTGTAGTATCCCAGATGTTGCTGAACCACATTTCTGAACATCTTTAGGAAATGCAGGTAGTCCTCGACTTACAACAATTCATTTAGTGACCATTCAAAGTTACAACGGCACTGAAAAAAGGAACTTATGACTGTTTTTCACAGTTATGACCTTTGCAGCATGATGATGTGATCAAGATTCAGAATGCTTGGCAACTGATTCATATTTATGACCGTTGCTGTGTCCTAAGGTCATGTGATCACTTTTGCTATCTTCTGACAAGCAAAGTCAATGAGGAAGCCAGATTCACTTAGTAACCGAGGTACTAAGTTACCAACTGAAGTGATTCACTTAACAACTGAGGCAAGAAAGGTTGTAAAATGGGGCAAAATTCCCTTAACAAATGTCTCACTTAACAACAGAAATTTAGGGCCCAGTTGTGGTCGTAAATTGAAGATTACCTGTACAGTGCATGGTGAAAGATGCTGGGAATTATGGTTTATCAACATCTTTGGGTGCTAGTATTGCCTGCCCAATTGTCAAATACCAGGCCTCCAACCAGGGCTTCAGAGAGAAAAAATTCCCAACCCTTCCTGAAAATGTCAGGATCAAACCTGGAGCTTTTTCAATGTGATATTTCTAAAATATCACATTGAACAGCCATGTGGAGATGAAGAGTATGACCGCTGTACTTACCAATTAGCGTTGCACTATTATTTCCACCATTTTGTTTTCCACAATAGATTTTTTTTTTTTTTTTTTTTTTTTTTTTGCTTGAAGCTGTATCTTCAAGGAATGTACAGCTATCAAAGGATGCTTTGCAGGAGTTTCTTCATTACATCATAAAATATAGTCATGCAAGTTATGAGAAACTTTGGGCAATTAAAATAAGGGAAAGGTATAGAAACTGGAAACAGATGAGAAACTTCAAATTTTGGGAATAAATATAAAATGACTGTCTTATAGAAGGCAGATATTTTCTGGAATTATTTCATTCATTTTAGAACAGCTCTATAGAAACATAGGTGGTCATATTAAATAAAAAGGTCAATTAAAAATACCCTTCCACATGCAATGTTTATGGTGAACAGCTGTTAAATTTCCACTAGAGAGAGCCTCATACCCATAAAATAAAATTTAGTATACTCATGTGAGGATAGAACTTGCTCCTCTATTAATCTATTGCATTACTCACAGGTAGAAACATTTAAGTGATGTTTTAAAGCAAAGCTGGTACAATGATTGCTGCAATTTGTCTGTCACATCTTTCAGCTTGATATGAATACTTCTAATATGCTACTGGTGCTAATATTAATAATATGTACCTGCGGGAGTGTACCATATCCTGTAATGTTAATTTTCATTGCGCCAACCAGTAAGGCAACATGGAGAAAATTTATCTGAAACATAAACTCATGGGAACAAACATTTAATCATCTGGGGTAACGGAAATCTGTCTTCCTACAGCCCTAAGAAAGGGGAGGACCTAGATGCTGGCCAGCTCTTAGAAAAACATCTTGACATCGCTGACTGATGCTGTCTTGCAGGATTATAAATTACAAAGGATTATTTTAATGAATCATCAAACTGAGGAGTAAGAAAGGGCAAGTCTTTTATTTTTCTCCCTGTAATGTAATGTAATCCTTGAATGGCATTGAAGATCCATTCTGTGTGTTTGCATACTAGTTCTCATTCTTTAATCATTCCAAGAATAGCTGGCGGCCAAAACCAGGTTTTGGAAGGGTGAATTGTTTAACTAAGTCTGAAGATCCAGGTTGGAGGGACAACATTTGCCTGGCTAGCAACCCCAATAGCGATAGCTCTATAGGAAGGCCACCTAACTGTCAGTTGATTCCCTGACCAGTTATAAAGCAACAGGATCACCTTGGCCCAGAACTGTGCATGGGCATGTTGGAGTGAAGGGAAAACCTAATGCAAAACAAGACATGGAATTCTGATATTTCATCCATCCATCCATCCATCCATCCATCCATCCATCCATCCATTCCTTTGTTTCCCCATGATGTGATGGCATGCAACCAAAGCAGAAATAAAATCCAGGATTCTGTCTATATAATTTAAAACCAAAAGCTGCATTGTAATAGACAAGCCATGCAAAAGGCTTTAAACACACAGCATGCATCAAGCAAATAATTCTGATCCTCAGCTTTTCAGATTGCCCATTGGAGGGATGCCTGCAGTGCAAGAAAAGGGATCTGCGTCTTTATAGCTGAGCAGAGAAAGGCATTTTATGTATGGAACAAGCTTTGTTTACAGGACAAAGTATCAAGTAACCATATTTAAACCTAATGGGTTCCATAACCCAGCCTGTGTGATCAGCATATGGTTCAAGGGGTTGTACAAAAAAAAAAAAAAATCATTGGCAAAATCATAGTAGTTAATCATGGATAAATCATGTTGCACCAATTGAGCCAGAAAACCTGGTAAAATGTCTTCTGTTGAATCACAAATGTTAAGGCGTATGAAAGTCTTCTTTTTAACTCTTTTTTTGTCAATATTGCCATGATGATGGCACCTGTAGTCTAACACACCCGAGTTAGGGAATGTGTACCCGAGCCTTCCTTTTCCTTCATCGCCAAAGGCAAAGAACGGTTGTATCTCCTTTGCAAAAATGGGAGGAATGTATGGTACAAATCATTAGCACTTCTGTAACTGTATTTCTTATTATTTTATTGTATTTTACTTTACTTTACTTTACTTTACTTTACTTTACTTTACTTTACTTTACTTTGATTTCTATGCCGTCTTTCTCCCAGGGGACTAAGTGTGGCTTACAGTCCAGTTCAAAAACACAAAATATGAAAACAGAATTAAACAACTTTGGGACCAAGAAACAGACAATTTAAAAGTTAAAAAATGGGTGGGTTAAAAAATTTGTTGGGTGGCTTGTTTCCTGCTAAGGGTAGAAGCTACTTGCTGGAGGTTAATTTGATCAACCCTAGAAGGAGGGAGAGGGAAGAGGAGAAATATACAGAACTGCCTTTTGCTCATCATACATATGCTGAGATGAGAGAGGAGAAATCCAATGACTCCAGGTGTCACTGAGTATTGAGAAGGTAAAACACAGTATATTGTAAATAAAATTTAAAAGTTAAACTATAATGTCTTATTATGTCTCAAACAAAAGAAACCAATGCTTCCTTGGTTGCTTCTTGTTGAAAATTGGAGTCATGTCGTCCTCTAGTGGATGAATGTAAACACTGCTTTTTTGGAGATTCAGTAGTCATGTGCCTTCAAGTTGTGAAGAACAGTTGTGTTGCTTCACTTCACTGGCCGACAACAGTTTTTGCACATACACAGAAGCCAGTTTCAATGGGATAAATTGCCCCTGCTTCAATTTTTCTTTGAAATGCACAGAATAACACAGCTTCATGAGGTGAAACTGACCATCCATACTCTGGACTCTCTTACTAAAAAATGGAGTTTACAACCATATTCCAGGTTTTAACAGTCCTTTTCCTGTTTTATATCCACGAGGTTGCCCTCTTATACAATTCCAAGTCTGCAGAGTTAACTTATGCAGCAGACATCAGAGTAGGGGAAACTGATCTGTGGGAACCAGATCTATACCACTGATGCAATTCATAGTGATCCACAAAAATTTTTAATTTTCCTTTAAAAAAAAATATTTTAGAACTATTTTTCACTGTTATGGTGCCAGAAGATTCCTTTTCAATATGAAAACACGTGTGTTTGCAATGAACTGCTTTAAAATTCTCCCAGTAGTAGGTCTTTATGATCAGAAACTGTTCTGGAGTTTGAAGCTTGGATCTTTTTCCCAGAGCTGATAGTGGAAACTATCGTCTCAACCTCATTTACTGTGGATGTCTTTGCAGTATGCCAAGAACTGCATCTACGTCTATCTGACAACATCATTTCTTCCCGTTACAAGGGTAACCATGTTTGCTCCTCCTCACCAAACTTCCTGACTTTGCTGCTGCCGCACCCCATTAACATATGGATTTTTTTCTTTAATTGTACCATCTGGTTCACTCATAGGCTGCAAAAATGCGTAGTATATTATGGAGGAAGACTGTGGTATGCCAATGGCATTGCTGTGGGGGGCTATGCAAAGCATTTGAAATGAGCAGTTTGTAAAACATGCCTGTACAAGGAAATCAATCCTTTTCCAAGTGTTGAAGCAGACAGAGACTCTGGCAAGGCTGGCACAGCAGGTTTGAAGGGTTTGCCTGGCTGTCTGTACATGTATGCCCAGCCTCTTCCACTGAAGCCACCACCCGAAGGAAGCAGCTAGGCTAACTCCTCTGGAGTATGGAAACATGTCAATACTTTCAGGAGGGATCATTTGTCTGAACTATTTTTTTTAAAAAATCCTGAACAGGAACTCTGTTTTGGAACCTACTCCAAAGCAGTAGGAAATCTAAGTAATTTTCCCCTTCTGTCTTTGGCTCAGTTCCTTCACTAAAAATGTCCTTAGATATCTAAAGTCAAGTGAAGAACTGATGGCAGAGGGACATAGTCATCGGAGGTTCTCTTATTTACACTTATTAGTGTTGGAAGTTAATCCCTCTCCTAGAAAAATGAAAAAATTTAGGATATACTAAAAAGGCAGAATATTTCCCCTAAAAGAGAAGTAGAAACTCAGAGGTGCAGAAACTCAGCCCCTACCTTTGTTTATGGGCCGTTAAGGCTTGGGCCAGTCTATTCTACATTACAAAGATTTACCTCCTTCAGGCAGAGCCATTTAATTGCCCTTCATTGCACCACCCACCAAGTTTCAACCATACTTGGCACACAGACAACCTACAAAGCTAGCTATGACCTCTGACAGCAACCAATCAGAATACTCTTCCTGTGCCCCAGGAAGTTCAAAACCCAGAGAGGGCATAAAACCAAGGGACTATCAGCATCTCCTCCCTTTTCTTCACCCAAGATCTCCAAGGTATGTGATTTTTTCGTCAAGAAACCTTTTTTCCAAGCAACTTCATGAATTCAGGGTCTTTTTCCCCACTTGGAACTGAACCTAGGAGGATATTTCTTCCAACGTTAGAAAGACAAAAAACAAAAATATTCTCTATCCCTAAATATAACTTTAATGAATTTTGGGCAGCTAAAGAACATGAAGAGAGCTCTTGGGATATTTTACTTTTTGCCAGTTAGGTGTGCAGAAATTAGCAGATTGAATTCCCCATCCACAGTGTTCTTAAATTCTGCTACAGAAAACTGGCAAACTATCTAGAACAGGTAGAAGGTGCATGAGAAAGGTAGAAGAGCAGAAAGTTACTCGTGTAACATTGATTGTAGCCTACTAAACAAAGGTTTTGGATGCTGCAGCAAATTCCAAATGAAATTTAACATTTAAGTGATGAATAACTCTGCTTGTATTTTAACCATTATAGGGAATTAGAATTAGATATAACATTCAGCTTACCATGTTCTTTGGGAGAAATTAAGATCAGCATAAATTTAAGTTAGCAGCTTGACTTGGACCCACATGTAACTACTTCCAATTGGCTGAGAAATAGCAAGTGATGAAGTTAGTCTTGTGTTATAATTCTGGAGAGGCAAGAGATACAAATAAGGAAGTTACTGACATCCATTCATGTTTCATTTCTGGTGCTGATGGTAGAGAACCTGAGAGAGTCCTTGTTTAGAAGTCCTGTGAGACTTCTTGATCTCCATGCTGGCCTGCAATCTGAAATCTTTTAGAAGAAAAAAATAGAACACAGGTACAAAGACAGTTTGGCCCTCAACTCCTACTAACAAGAAAAGTGCACATATTCAGGTTTGACATTGTGTTTTTATCAGTTGCAATTACCAAAAAATAAGCATGCATTTGGTCTTGTTAGTATGAAGTTCCTAAAATGCTTGTAAAACAGGAATTGGAAGATTCTGCACTTAATGCAAACCATTTAAATCTCTTTAACTTGGTTATATGTATCCAAGGTAACCTATTCTCTGTGTTAAAACAATATACTGAACCATAAACTAACAATGAACTGGGTTTGTAAATAGGCTGAACCACAAAAAAACTACTTTAGATTTTAATCAATTAAACTTAGAATAATAAGAAAGGGCATCTGTTAAGTCAAGTGTTCTGTGTGAACAGAGCAATGTGTTAAACTTTTTCCAAGTCAGAAAGGAACCATTCACCCGCTCACACCACAAAGTTTCTCCCAGATGACTGGATGCATACTACACACAGTATTTCCCCTTTTTTGAATATTGTGATTCATACATGCATATATGCATATAGTAGGTTATGAATGGCAGTGGTTCTGTTTTCATAGATGTATCTAGAAGTAAACAATTTTGTGAGTTTTCACATCTGTTTATGAAAATGAATATGAGATTTCAGATTGCAGGCCAGCACGGACGTCAAGAAGTCTCACAGGACTTCTAAACAGGCGCTATCTCAGGTTCTCTACCATCAGAAATGAAACATGAATGGCTGTCCGTAACTTCCTTATTTGTATCCCTTGTCTCTCCAGAATTGTAACCTGAAACCAAATTCATCATTTGCTATAGCAAGAGAAAAGTGTTGTCAGAACCAGGACAGAAGGTTCACCACCTCTATTTTTATCGTAGGAGAGCCGGTAGCTAAGAATTTGTTTCAGATAAATTGTATTTTGCTTATATTGTATATATTGTATTGTTTTCCTCCAACAAGAACAATAATTCTCTTCCCTACTTTCCAAATGTTATCCTCATAATAACCCTGTGAGTTAGGTTAAACTAAGGATAACTCATTCAAAATCAATTGTAATCATCATTTCTGAATGAGGACTTGAATCTGAGAAGCCCCAGCTTGACCCAAAGTCTAATTATTATGCATATTTGCTCACCAATACGTATTATGACCTGGGTTGGCGATATTTGGAAGATATAGCTACATAGATATAGATACAAACTGGGATTATTTCTGAACTGAATTCAGGAATATATCTCAAAGGGATGAGGTACATCTGAACTTCCAGATTGAGCACTGGGATTGTCTACATCAATGTTTTTCAATTGTGGCAATTTTAAGATGTGCCGATTAATTTTTGGAGTGTAGACTAGGGAATTCTGGGAGTTGAAATCCATACATTATAAAAGTTGCAAAGTTGAAAAAACAATGGTCCACATAACAGATGCCCCTGCAATTCAGGTATTTTATTCACCCAAGAGAGCTCTGGGATATAGCACAAGAAGTTACGACAGGAAGGAAAATTACATCAGCTCTAGTTATGCTCCCTAAGACAGAAGTCGGCAAAGTGCAGCTCGCAAGCCGCATGCAGCTCTTTGGGGCCTCAGCTGTGGCTCCCTGATCACATTGGCTGGCCCTGCCCCTCGGCCTTCCCAGCCTCACCTTGAGAAGGTTAAGGGCGATGGTGGAGGATGGAGAAGCAGCCGCCCCTTGTTGGTGCTGGGCGTTCCTACAGAAAGGGGGACGGGCCCGCAGCGCCGAGCCCAGCTGCTCACTTTTAGCCAGTTCGCTACATTGTAAGTGCAGGGGGCACATGCGGGGAGAACTCCCTCAAAAGTGAGCGGCTGGGCTCAGCACTGCTGACCGTCCCCCTTTCTGTAGGAATGCCCAGCACCAACAAGGGTCGGCTGCAGCTTCTGGACATGCACGCACATGCGCATAAGCCAGGCAAGCCAAGCTGGCTTTATCATCTCTCCGTTGAAGTGTGTTTGCTTGGTTGCAGGTGGGGAAGGGGGCGCTTACCGGCGTGCTCTGGGAAGCACCTCCTTCTCCACCATCAGGCAACAGCCAACAACTTCAACAGAGCAATGATAAAGCTTCTGAAGTCAGGAACAGCGTTCCCTCGCCTTCAAAAGTGGAGCTCTGCTGATTCGTGAGGCTGCTAGCTCTGCTGCACGAATCAGCAGAACTGAAGAAAAGAGGAGGGAGGGGGCAGTTAGGCAGGGCCAGGCTTGGCCCTTTCTGAGAGAGAAGAGATGTAGAGACAGAGCGCAAGCACAAGGGAAACACACAGTGAGAGACACACATACACAGGGAGGGAGAGAGAGGGGAAAATAGGGAGAAGGGGGAGAGGCAGAGAGCGAGGGAAAGTGGGATAGAGACAGAGAGATGGAGGGGAGAAAGGGAGATGCAGAGAAGATTGAACTTAGGGGTGACTGGGTGGGCGTGTCATCAAGTTGGCCAGCCCACTCAGGTTTTGCGGGCCCTGGGATTTTCTTTTTATGGGAAATGAGCCCAAATGGCTCTTTGAGTGAAAAAGTTTGCCAACCCTTGCCCCTAGGACTGTTTAATAAAGTAATCTCATTGTAGTGGGTATTTATCCTACAGCAGGGGTGTCAAACTCAGGTCATCATGATGGCATCCCGTAACATATTGGAATGTTTTCTCCCTTCACTAAACTGGGTGTGGCCAGTGTGTGAATCAACCAGTCCATCCATTCATCCTATCTATCATGTTCTATGATTATCTATTACATCTGTCTGTCTGCCTGTCTGTCTGTCTGTCTGTCTGTCTGTCTGTCTGTCTGTCTATCTGTCTATCTGTCTATCTGTCTATCTGTCTATCTGTCTATCCATCCATCCATCCATCCATCTATCTAATCCATCCATCCATCCATCCATCCATCCATCCATCCATCCATCCATCCTATTGCCCTGAGGTTTGCATTAATAGATATATTCATTAGGATGCAGTTCAGCTGTAATTCCTAGCAAAATTAATGTGTCATGGCGATTTTATTGAACATACTTCTTTTTTACATACACGGCACAAATTGGAGCTCCATCTCATGCTTTCTATAGAACTGATAAAACATAATAAATAAAAATGGTTTTGGGTTTTGGTTAGAAATTCACCCAAATAACAGACCAAAATCAAAATCTTAGGGTAGGCTCTTAGTAACCTGTAAGGAATCCAATGTGATCCTTTACATATCACACATGAAAGAGAAATGCAACAAATGGGCTATAACTATATCCTATGAACACCCTCACAGCTTCTTTTGACTCAGGTTGCTTTACAGAAATCTTGGCAGCTATAATTGGCCATGGAACTAGGTTAAAGCTGCATCTGCAGTAGTCTATCAAAGTATTAAATTTTGCTACCTATCATCATTCAGGTTAACGGTCCAGTACTTCCCAAAATGCATTTGAAACTTTGAGTGAAACTTTTAGTCAGCACTGGCAAGTTCATTCATAAACCTTAAGTAGCTTTATTTTCTGGTTATGTAGTTTTATTTGCTGTTTTATGTAACTTTGGATCACTGATTCTTTTTTTATATTTGCCCATCAAATAAGATCAGGAAAAGTGGGCTCCCTCTGGGGCTCTTCTGGAAAAAGGACCATGGAAGTTAGCTCTTTGGAATTGCATTCCCCTTCAGATCCAGGTGGTCCCAATTCTACTGGGATGTAACACAGGCATTAACATCTGGATGTCCAAGATACTATAGAAGCCATTCCCTATTTACAAGAACCTCTAGTACCAAAAGATCAAGTGGTATCAGCAGTCCAGTCGTAAAGTCAGAAGGCTACTGGAACTGATGAAACATCCATAGAAATATTGCAAGTAATGGAAGAAGAATCAGTAAAGGTTGTAACTGAGCTACATCAACCAATCTTGAGAACAACACAGTGGCCAACTGAATGGAAGAGGTCAATCTACATTCCAATACCCTACTCAAAAAGGGGATTTAAAAATGTGCAAACTATTATACAATGTCCTTAATTGTACATGCTAGCAAAATAAAGCTTATCCAGTGTGGATTAGAGCCCTCCCTGGAAAAAGTGATGCCAGATGTTCAGGCTGGCTTTAGAAAGGCAAAGAAACACAAGGCATTGCTTCTAAAGCATGCTGGATAATCCTGAAAGCTAAAGAATACCAAAAAGAAACCACTATAGGTTTTATTGATTATAGAAAGGTCTTTGATTGTGTTCAGGTGCTGACAAATATGAGAATCCCAGAACATTTCATTGTCCTTATAAGAAATACTCACAGATCAGGAAGCCATGGGCAGAACATGGCAAAACAGATATGTTGGCAAGGGATGCAAGAAGACGGAATATTGTTCTCTTATTTATTCAATCTATATCCTGAATTATATATTAAGAGAAGTTAGATTAGAAATAGGTAGGTGTGGTTTTAAAATCGGAGAAAACATCAATAACTTATGCTACGCTGATGACGCTACTCTGATGGTTCAAAATTTATTTATTTATGAACATTTTTATAGCTGCCCAACTCATTCTCAGTGACACCAGGTAGCTTACAATGCAAAGGATCTGCAAGTTTTAGTAATAAAAGTCGAGGAGTACAGCGAAAACATTGAGAATAAAATTATATATGAAGAAGACCAAACTAATGACAACATACAACAAGCAACCTTAGAACTGAGAATTAAGATATTGAAGTGATAAGTTCTGCATTTTAGGACCAACCTTCAACGGTAAAGGAACAAGCAGTCAAGAAAAACACCACAGTCTAAGGTTTGATAACACAGCCATGAAAGCTTTGGAAAAGTTGCTGTGGGGTATCTATACTTACAAATTTCAGAATATTGCAAGCCATGGTATTTCCTGTGACATTCTATGGAAGAGAAATTTGGGGCTTTGAAAAAGCAGGATAGGAAGACCATTGACACTTTTGAACCTTGGTGGAACATATTTTCATCAGTGGTGGGCCTGCAAAAAAGCCAAAGGATATTGGGCAATGATTCAATCATGTGTGAAGGAGGTAATGGGAATAATGTTAGAGATGAGACCGGAAATCTTTCTTTTGGGAATGAGGCCGGACCAATTGGGGAAAACATCTTGGTACTTAATTTTTCATATAATTATGGCTGCAAGGTTGTTGTATGCACAGAATTGGAAAAAGGAGGAAGTACCATCCACGAAGGATCTTTGTCGGAAAGTTTTGGACTGTGCTGAACTGGATAAAATGACCTTTCTACTTAGGGATAAGGAGGAGTCTGATTTCGCTCTGATTTGAAACTTATGGTATAAATGGCTTGAGCAAAGAAGAGTAGACTAGGATGAAAGTTAGACCTATAGAAACGAAGTTGTAATTAAACGTAGCGCTTGGACTAATTATTAGATCATTGTTAGGTATACTAAGTGTGGTTTGTGGTATCTAATTTTGTATTAGTATAATTATTATTATTGCTTCTGTTTTTAGTTTTGTTTTTTCAATAAAGAACTTTTTAAAATTAAAAAAAACCACATGTGAAGGTTTTAGCTTCCTGGACAAGATTTTGATGCGGGGATAGGTGGAGGAAAAGAGAAGTGATGACAAACAGCAGCCTGGACAGACTTGGTTGCAGTGGTGGTGTGCACAAACTGCGGAAAGACCTAAAGGAACAATTTGGGGACAGGTCAACAAAGCACGGATCAATCAATGTGATTGCTAACTGTTGATTGATCAATCAACAAAAACCTGACTTCAACAGGTTTTTGGAAGAATATACAGGATAATGGCATTGCTTCTTTTTACAGTAAAGCACTTGTTTGACAGGATTTTAATATTCTTTGGTGCACAATTGAAAGTTACTTTGTAATGATTTCTTAGTATCTTCTAAACTTATTTATGGATATTAGATACAATATACTGTATAAGCTATTTAGAGTGGATATTGACTGAAGAAGCTGCCCAGCAATAAATAAATAAATACACGAATAAACAAACAAACAAACAAACAAATAAATAAATACACAAATGCTTTGAAGATTGCACGTCTTTATTATTCAGGTTTGTGATTGTCCTCGCGGTATGTGTACACCAAGTTGTCCTTGAAAGTGGATTAGATGTGAAAGCTTAAGCAGAACAGTAAATCCTGCTGCTGCCTGATGACAATGTGAATCATAATCCAGATAATCTTGGCTTAATCTGACTTTCTCCCATTTTGGAGCCAGAACAAAACTTCAGGTACTGATTTTGATGTAGAAAATAATTCTTTTGCAGCCAATTCACATGGAGAATACCAAGAACAATACAAGGTCACTACCTGACTCAATGTTTTAGCTGTTTGCTGTAGCTTTAATAAGTTAAACCTTGATAAATCTAGCTATAAGTGATAGGAACTAATGGCAACTGAGATATTTTTAGTCTGTGTACTCATCTTGCTTTTTGTATTTTACTGATTCTTATCCTTAGCTCGAATATATATATCTGTCATCTAAAAGATAGCATGGACTAAAAAACCAAATTCCTTGGTGCAATTCCAGTCAATACCCTTCTGAGGAAATAGTGTTTTTTCTCCCAAGGAATAGAACTGCTGAAAACCTCTTTAATGAAGATTGATGTGTGGTAGCAATCATTGTAACTCAAGGACTTTTGTTCTTTCAGTTCTAGGTGGGAGATTGGCACTGCTCTTGTGTACCTTTTAAACTGGAACCAAGGATCTGCAAAATATATGGGCCCAAATTCTAGTTTGTTCTATACATTATCTCCCATTGATTGTAAGATGCACTTCCTACACTTTCTGCTTCAAGTTGCCTTTGAGTCCTCTGTCTCTGTACATTGATTGAAAATGTTGGATTGATCCCTGGGAAACAAAGGGAATGTTTATAGTCCATTCTGAAGTCTCCTGCAAAGTTAGTGGTATTAAGAACTTTCAATAGCAAAGCTCTAATTCTCTTTGAATCATTAATGTGCAAATTGTTTTACTCTTGGGGTTTGAATTTCACTCTGATAGAGTATCTCAGCTAGATTCAAGTTCAGTGAGTGATCTACGTGATCTTAGATTAGCAGGACCTATCACTTTCTGGGGCTTTATAAATAGACAAAATGCTTCTGGTAGCAGTGTGCTCGCATTAAATCCAGCATTTGAGACTTCTTGCAGGAGGCTGACCTTCTTCCGTTTTCCTATCCATTATATTTAACCTAATACTGAGTAAAGAAACATATGTAGGTAGGAATGATAAAAAGGATTCAATGCCTACATATCAGAATTCTCTATATAAAAATCTTAAATAAAGAACTGAAAGTATATGTAGAGCAAGAACAGAATTAATATTCAATATTATTTGGTGGAAGTTGCAAAGAGAGTCTCTGACAAATAATCAGAGTCAAGTTGTAGGCAGGTGAACACCAAAGATGGATGAGTGTAGATTTATACTCAGAAATGGACTGAATAGAAATGAGCCTCTCTTAAACTGAGTTGTCCCGTTTTTTTAAATATAACCCTTCATGGAACCTTCAGCAGTAGCTCTTCTTAAATAATAGAATTGTTGAGCTGGAAGTGGCACTGAAGATAATTTAACTCCCTGCCTAATAGAGGATCTGCAAAACAGCTCTAGCACCCCATCCATTGCTGTTCAACCATTGCTGAAAGACCATTGGCAAAGAAGCACTTGTCACTTCTAAGGCAGCCATTCTACAATTGAACAGCTCTCTGCTACAAGGCATTCTTTCCTGATGTTTATGCAAAATCTGCTTCATTACAATTTCTGTCTATCAGTGCTTGTCCTGATAATTGCAGTCAATCATCTTCTGTGCATTCCTTCTTCCACAGATTCGTTATCCCACATTCACTTCTCAGCAAGCAGGTCTGAGCCCCATTTTACAACCACAGTCCCACCTTTTCTTTGCAAGAGAAAATTTTCTTTAAGCAAATTAATCCATTGTAAATACCATCTCCCAGTTTAGTTGACTCTGCAGAAGGATGAAGTCTTGTGTAAAGACTGAAGCTCTGCTCTTCTGGGACTCACTAAAAATTTGGTTTGGCCATTCTGGGCCTTCTAAATATTTCTCAGCAAACATGCATTTTCTGCAGAAAACAAAGACTGTCTGACAGACAAGAATCTTATCTTCTGGAGTACCAAACAACTGCTCATCCAAAAAATAAGGGATATGGAGTTTCTGGCTGAAGCTAATAGGTTGCCCCATGTGCAAAATCTGGATAAATAAGAGCACTTGGGAACCAACAAAATATGTGATAGTGGCCGGTATGTTAAGCCCAGCTATTCTCAGTCTGGAAAAAATTAAATCTTTCTCCAAGACGGGATAACTGGGCATAACATACCAGCTGGGAAATTCCAGGAGTTGAAATCCACACATCTCCAGGTTTAAGAAACTCTGTTCTACAACAGGGCTCTCCAATCTTGGCAACTTTAAGACTTGTGGACTTCAACTCCCAGAATTCCTCAGCCACAAGTCTTAAAGTCGCCAAGTTTGGATACCTCTGTTCTAAAAGGCTAACTTTTTGCCTATACACCATTCAGTAAATTGCTGTGTATTTCTTTCTTTGTAAATAATGGCACTAACAGGCTTAATAAAGCACTTTTCTTATGCCAAAAGTTTTGAATCTCATTTTATTTGAAAAAAAAAAAAGTAAATGAAAAAGCACAGTAAATTAATCCAAACCTGCAGGGCTTGCCTGGGGCTCCTGGTGAAAAAGAAATATAATATTATAGTATGGGGCGAGGAGTGGGTGGGTGGGAAAGATTCAAGCATACATAATAAATACAGTCAAACATTTTCAGAAAAGGACTGTGCCTGAGGGTGAGGTTTAGACTTTAACACAGAGTATCATGAGAATCCTCCACACAAATATTTAAATATATAAGGGTATAACTGATGGCGTGATAAGAATCCTAAACTAAGGTATAGTATGCTTCAAAAATATTCAGAGGGAGACCAGATCTCCTGGGAACACAGCAGTTTCTCCTATTCTTCAAAGCAGCTTCAAGGACTGAATTCATCCCATTAATGGGGTGACTAAAGGAGCTGCCTCTTTTATTCAGGCTTGTGCAGAAGCCTGCAAAAGGTGTGTGTGTGTGGGGGGGGGCTGTTTTAATGAACAGAGAAGAAGTGTTGTGCTTGCCTGAGGCCCAAAGCAGTCCTTCTGAATCATTTTCATAGCATGCACAGATCTATCCTAAAGAGGCAGAAATTTAGGCTTTCAAGAAACTCAGTATGTGGCCAATGCCACACCTAGGGCA
>JANHFR010000314.1:0-12915 GCA_032468015.1 Mimophis mahfalensis | reverse complement strand
AGGTTGATGGCTGCAAATTGGTTAATTGTTTTGTGAGTTCCTGGGCATCTGGCTGTGCAATTTGGAGTCTTTTGTGACCAGGTCGTTAAATCAGGAGCAAATATATATATATGGAGCTTTTGGAAGCTGGCTGAGGAGATGGAGGGAGAGTCAAGTTGACAAGGCTCACGTGATAGGATCTCCCAAAAATGTGAGAAATATTGGAGGAACTTAAAGATGTTGCTGAGATATTTTATGGAATTATGGATATCACATGTAAAATAGCAAATCTAAGTGAGGACTTTAAGAATGACTCAGTAACTGACCCGGCTAGGCAGAAAGAGGAAAAGCCCCAAAATGAAATGAAGAAGGAGCCGTGAGCTGAGAAGGATGCGGATTAGCCTGTGAGTTTTAAAGATAAAATGGATGACGGGGTGGAAGCCTCAGGCCAGAAACAAAGGATGATGTTGCTGGAAAGGCCAGCGCAACAACAGAGGAGTAGGCAGATACTGTGGGCTTGGCAGCAGAATGGGAATGAGGGGGAAGCCTCCAATGCACTGGGCGAAATGGCAGAAGGACTTAAACAGTGCAGCTGGCACCCAACGAGTTTACTGAATAAGAGAATGGACCTACTTAGGGGAATTCGAGCTTCTGGGAGAAAGAGAAATGCTGTCAATGGAGAGACCTTCCAACAGGAGATGGGAGTTAAATAGAGTAAGGCAGAGGCGCCGGAAATTGAAGACATTGGAGGAGCTGGGAGATAAGAAGAGCCATGTGGCATGGAAATGCAAGAGAAACTGAGGGAGGAGCTGGGTTTCTTAGTAATTGTGGGTTTGGTATATTCGTACTCTCTCTTTATCTCTCAATACTCTTATCAAAATGATTAGTTCGTGGAAGAGAAAGCATGGTGTATGTTATTAAGGATTTGGAGGTTTTAACTATGTTTCTCTCTCTCTGATTTAAGGAATATGCGTAAAGGGGGTGGTGGTGGTAATATAGAACAGCATAAATGAATACTCTTTTAGAAACGTGAGGTACATATATAGCCTAGAGTTGTATTTGTATTAATATAATGCATTGTTTAATTACTAGAGATAGTAAGGTGGAAATTTAAATGTGTTACAAATAATGTAATGGTATATAGTCTGGGCAGTATGGAGAAAACTGGAAGGATTGTTTGAATGGATTGACTTTTAATATTTGTAATGGTTTTTATACCAACCCTCTAAAGATGAACTTTATTGCACTAGGGATTTTATTGTACTAGGAAGGACTAATGATAGATTAAGATTAAGATTAAGATTAAGATTAAGAGCCTCGATGGTGCAGCGGATTAAAGTGCTGTTAAGTAGCATGTAGCTGCCAGCTGCCTGCAATTAAGGCAAGTTCAAATCTCACCAGGCTCAAGGTTGACTCAGCCTTCCATCTTTCTGAGGCAGGTAAAATGAGGACCCAGATTGTTGGGGGCATTAAGCTGACTTTGTAAAACACCGCTGGGTGTGTGTGCGCGAATACCCTAATAAGTAGGTATATACAAAGAATGAAGGCTAATGTTTCAAGAGGTTGTAAGGCGCCCTGAGTCTCTGAAGAAGGGCGGCATATAAATGGATTTTTTTTTAAAAAAAGATTTTGATGGATGTGATATTTGCATGAGAAGGGCCTCGCAGACAATAGAATTTACTTTTTAACTGTAAAATCAATAAAATTATTCTAAAAAAATTATATAGAGCACCCAGGTTCAAGGCTCACAAGCTTGTCAGGATCACAATATAACTAGTATGTGACACAGATATGTAAATAAACTTCAAGACTGGTGCCATATTACTAAACTTTATTACCATGAGAGGAAACTAAAATGAATTGGAGGATCCACACCTGTACTTCCTATTATTTTTTAAAAAATCTTACTATCAGTGAACAAGCATGTGCCTTGGCCACTCCAAAGCAAGAAAGATTTGCTGGAAACCAAGAAAGTCCAGCTGTCTCTTGAAAAAAGTACCTTTGGGACTACCATGACCTGAATTATTGAAGAATCCCCATAGACAAGAGACTCCTATTGTCAGTGAACTGACTGAAGGGAGGCCCCCTCCCCAGATAGATAGGGAAAAAAAACCCTGTCTGGCTCATTGCCAGAGTTTACAGTAGTTACCCTTGTTACCAGAACAAATACCAGAACAAATAGACATAGGAACTCGCCAGATTTGCCAAATGTTCTTCTTTTCTTCCAAACAAAGCTGAATAGTGAAAATTATCCCATCAATAAACACAGGATAAATGTCACCAAGCACAGAATTAAACATCACCAAAAACCAGTTTTAGACCCAAAATTCAGAAAAGGTATGTAAACTCATGTTTGAATGTCAAGCTTTCTAGCTAATCAAGAAGCCTTGCTGAATGTCGGTTCCTTGTCATTAAAAGTTTCTTTCTGGCAGCTATACTTTGTTATTCAAAGCACCTCCCAGCTTAAAGAATCCCAACAGGGGTGTATTTCCTCCCAACATGACAAAGCACCCTTTCACACCCAGGAGAAGTAATCCTTAGATCCATTTGAACCACTTAAAGATACCAGCTGGTCTTACTCACCTCACAAAATATCCTAGGGAAATCATCTAGATTTAAGGAAAGATCACATGCTCCCATAAAGGCAGTAAAAAAAATCAGACAGAGTGCCAAGCTTGCATCCTGCCTTTTGGAAGTATATCCCAAAAGTACACCCCAAGCAGTGTAAAAACAAAAAGAACTCCAGAGAAACTCCAAAGGCTCTGGCTGGTCTGTACTGCCAAGTGTACTGTCAAGATCCATTAGCTGTTACAATGTAGGAGAGGCAGCTTCTGAAAATACTTAAGCAGGGCAATAAAGATAAGGATTAGGCTAGAAACAACACAGAAGCACGCCTTCCTGACAGGATTAGCCCTGTAAAGTGAGAAAAATAGATTTCTTCCAACAACCAATTCCACAAACTGCTCAAAAAGTTAACAAATAGTTCTCTCAAACCAGTGTGAACTGGCTGAATCCCACTACTGACATCAAGCTGTTAGATATAACTTCAATTATTTATCAGCTAGTTTCATTTTCTTTTACATACATTTTCTTGTGAATTATGGAATTGGTAATTTGAAGATGAGTATTTCAATTGATGTTCTGGCTGTCAAAATAACACTTAAAAGTTATGGTCTTAAGTAAATGCCACAGTGGAGCTAGTGATATCAGTGGGAGAAAGTGTTTTATAGAGAGTATTATATTTATATTTGTAAAGATTTATAGGATCTCATCTATTCTGAAGTAATTATACCAAACTGTTACATAGTAATGTTTCCTGAACTAGTCTATAATTTTAAACATTTTCAGATGTAGTAAATAAAAAAATGGGATTGTTTGTATGCTACCCACAAAGAATGAATATCATAAGAAATGATGCTGTAAAATAGCAATAAACAAACCACTGTTATTTTATTATTTATTCTACCTCTGAACCATTTGTCTCTCTGTTTGGTTGCTGCACCTGCTTATCAAGAAAAATAATAACAGCATCAAGGAGACTTTTTTGCCGCATGAAGTAAATACAGCCAATGCTATTACTATTTAGCATTTTTGTAGTATAATAGATTGGAAAATTATCATAGCATCAATAGTACAATAATCTTCAAAACAGTTCCATTAGCACAGAATGCTGGAGTATATGAGTCATCATACTTGCTTGAATTCAAATTACAACATTATATGTTGACCAAAAAGATCTAAAATGAGATTATATTCAAAGATTTTAACCAAAAATACCCAAGTCTCAGTGAACTACAAAAAAGTTATAGGAGTTGTCAAGTTCATCACACACAAATAAACACACACATTAAACACTCATTTTGAACTGCTGCAGTCTCCTAATATTTTTAAGATAACCACCCTTGTATTTTCACCTTCAAATATCAGATAATTTGATTTTCTACTGCTAGGATCAAATGTTACTGATAACAGATACTAAGGTATAAATAATATAGTAACCACATTTCAGTAAGAAATGTACTTTTGCTAAAATTTCATAGATAGATATAAATATAAATATAGATATATAACAATATCTATCTATCTATCTATCTATCTATCTATCTATCTATCTATCTATCTATCTATCTATCATGCTATACGTTCTGTACCAATATTTATCCAAATTATTTCTATGGGTATTTTTTGGTTGTATGTAGCATTACTTTCTGATTAGACAGAGTAATATAGCAACAAAAATGTTTCTGCAAGCTTGCAGAGCTAATTTCTTACAATGCTAATTGATTGTTGCATACGAGGATAACCAAAGAGATTAGAGTACATGTTTCCTTCAACTTCTAAATTATCAAACTGGTCAACTAAAAAGGGATTTCACTAATATCTCATCCTTTCAGAATGATGCCCAGGCTTAAGCATCAGTTTATCAATATGATATAGCAGATTGTGTTCATGGCTACACTATAGGAAACTCAAAACAAACAGTAGATTTACTGAATCACTTTCTTAAATTACTATTTTCCTTCAAGGAAAAATATTTTTTTTAAATGACACCATATTCAAAATTCATGCTAGCTTAATTAAAACAGTGGAAGAAAGTCTACTTGAAATATACTTGTTTTATTTCACTTTCATCTAAACCTACAGTTCTTTCATAAAAAATGATGGAACCCAATGTCATATTTCTTATTCAGATATGTATGAAATTGACTGGGGCTTTCTACAAAGATTTGTATTAACAATGGGAATAAAGCTTCAGCTCTTTGTCTTTAAAATGACTAACAGTCGTCCCTTCAGAAGTTACAAATTATGAGGAACCCATTGTGTTGTAGATATTTAATAAATAAATAATTTCAGCTACTCAATTACAGCATATGTACTCTTTTGCTGAAAAAAGATTGGTTGCTATAATGAACGTAAGACTGTTGCAGCACCCTCATGGTCTACTAATTCATATTTATCATGGTTGGAATATCCCAAGGTCATGTGATCTTCTTTTGTGACAAGCAATGTCAATGGGGAAGCCATATTCATTTAACGACTATGTTACTAACTTAACAACTGCACTGATTCATAACTGTGGCAAGAAAGGTTGTAAACTAGAGCAAAATTTACTTAACTGTCTCACTTAGTAACAGAAATATTGGGGTCAAACTGCGATCGTACGTTGAGGACTACCTGTATTCTTCACTATCATGAATGATATTTAAAAGGTATATTGCCAATTATTGCCCAATTTCTTCTTGGGGAGTTCAATAAAATACAGCAAATATCTGTGGATTACATTTTCAGCTTATATAACTTATATTTAAAAAGTGATATAATTTTCCTATACATGTTATTAAATGTACACACACAAAAACAAAAGTTAGCAAGTTGATGCACCAAATTTTACACCTTCCCTAGATACTATGCAATATGTAGTATTTTACATAGAATATGTAAAGACTATGGTTTATAAAGAATATATAGCTACTAACACCACTTCTGTAGCTTGAAAGGATTCTCTTATTGCCCAAGGTGTTTTGGGAAATTACTTTTTCATACTTTTCAGCAAATACCCACTATTTTGTTATTATGGAACCATCAGATTTTATTTTATTTTAGCTACAATCAATTTGAGGTTAATGTCTTAATTTCCTTTTATGAATATAATATTTTATTATTCTAAGAGTGAGATCACTAATATGATAACCAAAATGAATTAAAAATAGCAAACACATTCAGATTTAATATTTTGCTTTATTTTGTATAAAATTGTTTTTGTGTATACATCTACTTTTACTTTATTTTAAAAATAAGAACGTAGGATAAATGCTACAGCAGATTATAACCCAGTGAAAGGTTCACCATTAGCAATTATGGGAACTTCATAAGTAGAAATAAAGGCAGAGGACCTCAGCTGCTACTGGTTCCCAGAATAAGTATCTAGACTTTGATACTAGAAATAACATATTGTCTTAATGACTAAAATCCTTTTGTAGCTGTCTAATTTGGTATATATTATGAGATTCTATTGTTTTACAGTATGTTTCGTGTTCAGTAACAATACATACAGTATTGCATAAATTCTGGGTTTTAATATGTATCAGTTAATATAATAAAAGGGTAAATGCTTATCCAGTTCTTCTTAACACGTATAATTTATGTATTTTCATCTCTTTAGTTACACTCTTCTCCCTTTGGTCCAGTTTGATTATTTTGCCTTTGTTGTAGCTTTTCTGAAGCTACAACTAAAAATCAGCTGCCCCCCAATGTTCACAGTAACTATAATTGTTCCTGACAAGGATGTCATCACATTCATTTTAAGGTTCTTTCACTCTAAGGGATATGCAAGTTTATTTCCACTACCATCAAATTTATTTGCAGCCAAGTGTTTAACACAGTTCCTCTAAAGAGTTGAAATAGAGTGATTTTCCAACTACATTTTCCTGGAATCAATTCAAACCATTTTTCTAAGAGCAGTGAACCAAATTCCTTTTCTAAAAAATAGCAATAGGACATTGGGTCTGAAATCTGAGCTAACTAGGATGGAGAATCAGGCCTGAATCAAAATCTTAATTCTTGATTTAGGCTAATTTTTTTGCTCAGTTTTTTGGCTTCCTTTAACAATCCTTGAAAAATATTTGGTATGGAAAAAAAAAATTAATTTGACAAATTATTATCACATATTTATTTATCAGAAATTTCTGACTTAGATATATCTCAGGTGGATCATTATAACACATTTTTAAAATTTCCTTGAAGAACAAATGGTCCAGAATAATCAGTTTCACCAGCTGCTAATCCATTTTGAAGAATAATTACAATACCTGTAGTCTTGTGAACTAGACAAAAAATCCACGGAGCAATAATATATCTCAAATTTTCCTTACTTATATTTCAGATTATAGATTAACAGAGTTTGAAGGGACCTTGTTTGTCATCTAGTCCAACCCCCTCCCAAGCAGGAGACCCTAAAACATTTCTGACAAATGACAATCTAATATCTTCTTGAAAACTCCAGGGATAAAGCGCCCACAATTTCTGAAGGCAAGCTGTTCCATTGGTTGATTGTTCTCACTGTCAAAAAATGTCTCCTTATTTCTTGGTTGAATTTCTCCTTGATCAGTTTTTGATCATTATTCCTTATCTGACCTTCAGGTGCCTTGACCCCTCCTGTCTGTGGCAGCCCCTCAAATATTGGAAAACTGCTATCCTGTCTGGATGAAAGTTGGAAACTTGCTTACCACATTACTACTTAGCATATTTACCTAATAGGAGGATGAACATTTTGTCACTGGCATCTAGCAATTAAGCCACATTAATATGAGTTAATGCAATCTCACAGTCTCATTAAAGTAATTATTCATTAGCAGGCATTTTGAAGTTTCTAGATGAAGAAGTCCTCTCCTTGCATAAGTCCATTTCTCTTTTGTCTGTCAAATTATTCCTTGTAGGTTCATCATGTTAATTTCAAGGTTACATTTAATGGTTTTATAAATGGCATTTCCATTGCATGAGAACAAATGGAGTGTACCATGTCTTATCCAAAAGATAATGCATAATCATCTAGTAAAAGGATACATAATTACTGATTTAAATGGACTTTTATATTTCTTATCTCAGGACCACATTTGTAGAAACAATGTGTTTGTATGAAACCTTTTTAAAGTTGACATCATGTATATAAATATTTAGTGTTCATCAGAAGCAGACCCCTTTTACTCACTTATTTCTTTTTGTTCACTCCTTAATTATTCTTCAGCATTGATATTTTTTAAAAAAATATAGGTTTGTATATTTTAGCCTATATTTCTTTTAGCCAGGAAGCTAGAAAGGAATGTTTCTGTAACAAATGAATGGAAACCATTTTCTGATTTAAAATATCAAGTAACATGTAATATATTAATTTTTTTTCCAGTATCCATAGTCCATCCATCATCCAGTAAAAGGAATCTTTCATAATATTTAGAGTGTATCTTCCTGGTGCATATTCATTAGTGGATATATGAATGAAAGTGAAAATTAAATATAAAACTGAATTCATGTATATGGTTCAGCATCAACCAAGCTAAATTCACATTTACATGCTTTCACTATTTTTGCATGATTAATGATTTCTTAGTTATATTTAAGGGAAAAAATCTGCTACAAAGGATGTTGGACTGTTAATAAATACAAATGCACTTCTTTAAAGGCATGATATCTACAATTTTTCTATCTTCTACTCTCCTTTATATATTCCCTTAGCCATAAATTAAGAAAAATTAAAAAATTAAAAAGTCAACATATTAATTTAGTTGGATCCAAATAGCCCCCCTAGAAGCAGAAGGGTTCTACATGCAGAACAAATGTTTAACACTAATTGCCAACTATTGCACAAGAATAATAAAATTAAATTCAATGGGGTTTTTTCTGAACATGACAGATTTTGCAAGAGCTTACATAAAAACACCTACTGAGTTTACCTATTTTGTACTGGGCAGCAGAAATGCCTAATGATTTTATAACTCACACTGAAGTTCAGTGACAGTAGGTTATACTGACACTGTGAGCTTTTACTTCTTAATATAATTTAAATAAAGTTATCTAGATAATATGTGAAACAGTGTTATATGTACCATCTGCAATGGAAAACATCATTAACAGATTACATTTCAGAAGGAGAAAGGACTTTCCTCTCTGTGGGCGAGTTGGTGGAATCTGATAGTTCTGTGGTATAGGAAGATATTTATTAATTGGCCCCAATAAATGGAATATAAGCTTTATAAGCAGTGCAGGATATGTATTTAACATATGTTAAAATTCTTGTTTGCCTGATAGAAATCTAAACACCATTGCTATTTTAGGAGAATATCATCCTTTGTGGAATGACTGAAACATTATTTTTGAATACATGTTTACCTCTTCACTGAGGACTAGTCCCTGAGTATAATATCACTGGCAACCATGACTACAAGTTTTTTCTAGCATTAATCCATACTAGAAATATAGAAAAGCAATAAGAGGAAGTTAAACATCATCATTAAACATAATTTCCCCACAAACACTGAGAAAAGATTGATTCCTACAAAGCAAAAAGAAATGAAGGGTTATTAATAAAGAGAAATAGTACTCTTTGTGTTAAAGCAACAAATTTAGTTTAAATAAGGAGCTGCCCACAATAATGTCAGGAAAAGCTACTGTAGCATATTGTTTTAACTGAGATTCTTTGCAAAATAATGGAGGCTTTTTTGCTGCTCTCCTGATGAATCCCCTTGTTTTTCCAAATTCCTCATTGTTGTTGGTTGTACATTGATGTGATGGTTAAATTGAAGCTTAAGTGTGTATTTAATGCATAAAATTATTTTCCATGTCAATTTCTCATGGTGTTGTCTATCATCAGGATAACTAGCACTAAAACCCTCCAAAATTTGGTCTGCAATATGAAAATAGCAAAGTTGGAAGGGACAATTTGATGACTCCTTTCAAGCCTACCTGGTTCTAAAATTATGAGACAAATAGTTGTTTCTCAAGAAAACATCTCTGTCTTCTCCTTTATCTTTTTTTTTATTTTTTTCATAACTTCAGTGCTAATCACTATCATGTTAATTTGACAGAAACAAATTTTGGGATAATACTTCTTCCTCACTGACTTCCAGAAATACTACCTCAGTAGGACTTGGTGGTTAGACTTATCATACTTTCCCACTGTTCTCCACATTTTATTCCTTACAACAACCTGTTAAAATCAATTAAACTGAGAATGCTCAGACTGCCTCAAAATCAGAAAAGGAGCTTAATGGCTGAGAATGAATTTAAACCTGAGTTTTCTCAACCCTAATCCACTGAAATTATTCTAATGAATAACATCTTATAGATTACCTGAAATATACCATATTTTTCGGAGTATAAGATGCTCCAAAGCATAAGCTTTGGGGAGGGAAACAAGGGGGGGGGGGATCTGCCCCTGCCTCCCAGTAATTTGTCACCTGTGTTGAAACTGAAACAGGCTTCATAATAGGAGACAAAGGAGAAAAAAAAATTCTCCCAGCTGGGAGGCAGAGACAGATTTTTGTTTTCCTCCCCAACAGCTCACAACAGCTGATTAGGAGTATTCCAGGACCTGGTGCTGAATCAGGCTGTGCTGAAGCCAGATTTTTCCCCTTTATCTCCTTGCTGAAGCCTGTTTCAGTTTCAGCACTGCCTGATTCAGCACGAGCAGCTGATTGGCAGTATTCCAGGAGGCAGATCCACCTGTCAATCAGCTATTGTGAACTGGCATGCTTTGGGCTGAAAGGCTGCTTACACCATGCAGCTGATCTTTTAAGGAACAGGCATGAGGCAGCAATCACTGCGATGTTGCCTGAAAACATACCTTTTCCAACTAGCTGACCTGGATTGAGGGGGTGTGTGTGTGTGGGTTTATAGGTAGTATTTCTATTATTATTGGGAACGTATTTAGTTTGTTTTTAACTTTTGTATTCTTGGTTTTTATTGTTGTAAGCCGCCCTGAGTCCTTCGGGAGAGAGGGCGGCATAGAAATCCCAATAATAAATAAATAAATAAATAAATAAATAAATAAATAAATAAATAAATGAATGAATGAATGAATGAATGAATGAATGAATGAATAAATAAATAAATAAATAAATAAATGTGCTCTAACAATCCCTGCAGCCTTGAACAAGGCTGAAAACGCAGCCTGGAACAGGTTTCAAATTCCATGCGGAGGGCAAAAATGGTGGGTGGGTGGGGCTACATTCGAAGTTTAAGATACACCCTAATTTTCAGCCTCTTTTTTTGGGGGGGGGAGGATAAGTGTGTCTTATACACCCAAAAATATGGTATTTATAATTTATACCAATTGTACAGGTAGGACTTAATGTAAAGATTATCAAAGTAATAAATAGCCTTTATGTGACACAATAGTGGGGCTCCATCCATGGGATTATACCTGACCATTCCACCCTTAGATATTCAGAATAATAGAGACATTCCAAATGCATTCATTTATATTGGGAGGAACAATATATTTACTGAAAAGGTATTAGATACCAATAACTCCATAATGTTATGTATTTTATTTATTAAATAAATGTATATGGCTGCCCATCTCACTCACAGTGGCCCCAGTTGGTTTATAGTATTAAAATCCCAAATACAATACCCAATGAACCTCAATTCCTGGTGACAACAATTTAAAAAAACCACTTAATGGGCGACATAACAACCTGGGATCCCTACAAAAATCCCCATATTATGGCTCTGATATAATATGAACATTGAAAAGTGGGCTGTGATTCAATTAATTCACAGTAATATGTTTTGTTTTGAAAAAAAAAAGTTTACTTGTATGATTTTTCAAATTCCTAGTCCATAAAATCTCTCAGAGATTTTCTAAGCCTTGTATTTCATTGTTGCAGTGACAGATTGTTTCCACTGCAGAGAACAATGGAGAGAAATCTCTTATCAGGTATAACTTCCTTGAAGTGGTTAGGAATATTATCTAATATAACATTTTCATAGTGACAAAAATATAAAGCCTTTTTACAACATCCAATAACCTTAATCCCTTTCCCTCAATATAACTCTGCCTAACTTGCCAACAGTACTGAAGATAGATAGATAGACATCATTTATTCTATTTTAGAATATTTTTCTACTTCTACTATCTTAAAATTTTAGCTTTACGTCTTTGTTTTACATAAATAATATTCTGTTTTTTTAGCTTTAGAAATGTATCTTACAGTAGTAACTATAGTAACAATAATACTCTACCTTTAGCTTGCATCTTATGTGTGGTCCTTTTATTTTCAAAAGATTGCTAATTGCTTCATTCTGTACTGATCTTTGACTGAAATAAACTTTGACTTGACATACAGTTGTGATACAGGAACTTTAATGAAAGAAATAAAAATAAGGAGTTGCCTCATCCCTCGTCCTTCAATTAAAACTTTTTCTTTTCAATAAAATAAAGTTTCCCTGAAAACTCTGATAAAATACATTGATATGTATTTTAAAAAAAGATTATGAGAGAAGGTAAATCCAAAATACTATGAAAAAATAGACCTTCTGGAGAAAGTTTATTTCACTTTCAGAGCTAAATGTCCTTTCAGTTACAAATACATTTCATCATATGAAAACATAATTCATGAGATATTACGTTGCATTTTGTAGACAAGTGCATGTTTTCAAACATCCTATTTCCTAAAGGAGATGAAAATGGTTCACATTTTTCTTAAACTAGTAAATGCAGTGAATACTACAAGTTTATTTATTTATTTTTCTTTTTATTTTAATCCCATTTATATCCCACCCTTCTCCGAAGACTCAGGGCGGCTTACACTCTAAAAGCACAACTCATTGTGCTCAGCCTTCATTCAATGTATATGCCTGCTCAGCCTTCATTCAATGTATATGCCTGCTCATTAGGGCTTTTGCCCCCCCCCAAGCAGCATTTTTACAAAGTCAGCTTATTGTCCCCAACAATCTGGGTTATTCATAAGAACTGTTTTATTATATTACTAGCTGATCATTTGGCTTTGCCTGGGTATAATTGTCCTGGAGCCAGCTGCCTCCCTAAGGTTTCAAAAGGTCTAACCTCGTCCCGGCTTAGCCTCCATTTCAGAAGGCCTCCATATTGGTAGCCTGTAATGTACAGAAGCCAGGCACAGCCTGATGCTGCTCTCTGGAACCCCTTGTGGTGTCTGTCCTTAAGGAAAGAGCTTAAGCCAGGCATGAGAGAAGTCCTGGGGGTCAGCACTTTGGCAGGATTTTTAGTGGGCAAAGACACCCCCCCCCAATGACATTTGTATTCCCCCAGTGTTTTTCTCCAGAGGATAAGCTTCCCATGTGGCATGTTTGGCTGAGATTGGTCCAGTCATTAAGGAGTATATATGGAACATACATACATACATACACAGCCAGCCAGCCAGCCAGCCAGCCAGCCAACCAGCCAGACTCTGTATGTATGTG
>JANHFR010000300.1:119260-133719 GCA_032468015.1 Mimophis mahfalensis | reverse complement strand
TAGTTGTGCTTTTAAAGTTGTAGCGATGTTTCGGTAAAATCTCATTTACCATCTTCTAGCTCATATGTAGAAGGCAGGGGCAGCCGTTTCTGTTTTAAAATGGTAGTGTGCTTTTCTTAAATGGATTTAAGAAACTTCTCTGACTAAAACTTAAAATCTTTAAGTGCTGTGAAGTAAAAGTCTGTTTATTTATTTATTGATCTTTCCCTCTTAGCCAATATTTCGGCCATCCATTTCAACAGTGTGACTAACTTTAAAAAATACCAAAGTTAACCTAAGCAGATAACAAATGACAAAAAGGGCTTATATATCTGTTTAAAAACTTAAACTTCAGAAGAACACAAACTGCCAACAAAACAGGAGAGAAGACTAGAATATCCTGAAATTTACTAATGTTCATCTGGATATTTCAACTGATTCTCCATTAAAACCAATCTTTTAACATAATGCATATGGGAATTTGTTTGTCATTCTTGCATTATGTTTTATAAATCTGACATATTTCGAAATATTATTTAAAATGTCTTACTATATCTTACAAAAAATCTTTAAAACTTTATCACTATCACAAGGAGGACAAAATATTGTAGGCTTAACCAACACACTGAAGTTAAAGAACTGAAAGAAATTTAAAAATCTTTTGGCTAGAAAATCTAATCAGAACTAATAAATTATAAGCATACAATCTTGCTATTCAAAGTATGTAGTAGAAGCAATTCCATTCAATATGTCATATATCACTGATTCCATTAGTTTACCTATTAGATATTAAGTTTACTGTAACAAAATTGTAACTTGAAACACGAGTATAATCAATTATACACTGTGTAAACATCAGCTGCTACAGAGTATCACAGATATTTTAATAAAATCTTATCAGTCTGAGTTAGCAGCAAGCTACCATTTTAAATATCAATCTTCAAACAAAGATGCAGTCTTATTGAGAGAATTTATAAATGTAGAAATCATTAAAATAGCAACTTATTCATGTTCACTTTAAGCACAAAATGGTATTTATATATTGTTCTTTAAGCCTGCACTTCTTGAAACTAAAAAAAAAAGATTGCAAATGTTTTATTTTGAAATAGACTCACACATACTGTATAAGCAGAAATATTTTTGTCAGGTCAAGATAATTTAAGGCAACCTTGAAACTCCTAGCATGCCCCTAAGGCAGGAAGGGAGGAACCTAAGGATTCATTATAGAAGGAATCTCTTGAAGCATACATTTGCACTTCACAATTAAAAAGCAATCTGGAGGGCCAAATATAGTGTTTAAATTTCACTAAGTTAATAAATAAAATAGAAAACATTAATGATTACCAATCTATATCTTTGTCACTATAGTGCCACATTTTCATTTACAGTGGAAACAAACACTGTAATAACTATATGAAAAAATATGAGCTTACTACCCATTACTTTTAACCAGAGTATAAGAGAAAGTACATGTTTCTAAAGTGAATTGAACTGGAATGCTTTGGGAGCAAAAAGAAAGTCCTTAAAACAGCTAGATCTTTTTGGCAGTGTAACTTCTTGAGGTTCTGAAAACACCAAGAGATTTCATAAACTATAGAAAACTAAAGAAAAACAAGCAAAATCTCAAGGGAAAGAGAGAGAGGGACTTTTCCAATCCATTTAGGTAGAATTCCAAACTTTCATATTTTTATCAGATGGTAGATAAAAATATGAAATCAACTTGGGGGCTGATTTTAGCAGAAACAAGTTTTGCTAAAGCAGCCTATTCTATGTTTCCAACTCTGCAAATATTAATACAAAACTTATTAGTAAAGTATAAAATTGTTCCCACTTAGAGGCATATACACTATGCAATTGCTTAGGAAATATGGTTGGGCTTTGCTTCATTAAAACTAAATAGTATTACAAATTGTATAATTACAATGTTGATCCAAATAAAAGGTCAGATCTTTTATCTATAATTACTGACAACTTTTCATTTGTGTTGGTTTGCCACGTTCTGATTTAGAAACGATTTGATTTTTGAAATGCTGCATATTGTTGATGAAAGCAAATTATTGAAATATTTATACTTAATATTTATAGTATTTACCTTAGCATGTATATTTATATTTTGATCAAAATAATATATTTTATAAAACTAATCATTCATTTAATTTCAGTGACAGTTTTCAGGGTACATAATTTTTAATAGCCAAGATTTGAGTATACACTGTAACTAATTTATCTGTATTCTTTACTTCTTGAAACTTACTTTACTTATCTTCCATATAAAAAGAAGCAAATTTCTTCAAAGGCTGAAGAGTTCAGCCCAAGAAAGAATAGGATGCATTCAGTAAAAGGCAATGTCTCCTATGTCATATGATTCCTCATATCCTCATAGATTAGTATACACAGTCAAGTACATACTGCCAAAGAGACACAATGACTGGAAATATATTTCACCATTTTAGCATTGTGTTAAAGTATACCATAGCATGTATTTCCCTTCTCTTTGTGACAGTCTGTTGAAATGATTGCTAGGTGATAGTTGAAAATAATCAAAAACTGTTCTGACTATGAGATGCAGAGAATGACACTGGAGGGAAAATTGTTTTCTTACACAATTTATAGATACTGGTGTTCTGATCCAGATCTTATGCACAGCAAAAGCTTGCCTTCTCCCTACATCCCTCAGCTCATAACATGCAGCTTCCTATTCCTCTTGATATTTAAAGATTCTGTCAGTACAACAATTTAAGTAAGAAGAATACATCCTTGAAAGCAAACCATCAAACTGAATTTGCAGTACTCTCTTACATTTTAAAAATAGGTACAGTGGATCCTTGGTTCGCTAACACTTCTGTTCGCAACCAGTTCAGTTCCTGAACAAAAATTCCAGCTGAGTTTTGAATCAGTTCATGACTCAAAACTCAGGCAAACAAAAAACGGCAGGGAAAGATTCCTTTCCCCACTGTTTTCCCTTCTGCACAGGCTCAGAATTGCCTGTGCATTTGCAGTGAGTGTCGCTTCAGAACGCGACCAAATTGGCTTGCGACCACAATCCCAGAACGGATGGTGGTCACAGACTCTGGTTTAATGTATTCCAATGGTGGAGGCGAACTTGGGATTCAAGGTGCCTTTTGCTAAACTGGTAGTTTTGTGATGCGCCACACCCACAGTATCAGCCATTTGGTGATTAGGTAAATCTTCTAGGGAAAGAATTTCAAAACTAAATCCAAAATACGTGTTAACATTTCAAATGTGCCCTCTTCCTTCCAAAATTCTTACTACTTCCAATGTATCCCAAAGGTGCTTTTTCAAGAGGCAACTGGTCTTTTTTTTTTTTTTTTTTTAAAGACATTTTGCTTTTCATCTCTTCTTGGATGAGATGCAAAATGTCTTCAAGGAAAAACAAAGTCTAGTTGCCTCTTGAAAAAAATACCATTGGGACAATCATGACCTGGATGACTGAGAATCTGCAGAGACAGCTCCAATGAATGGGAAAATGAAAGTGGAATAAAACATTTACCTGCTTGGTTAGTGGTCACAGTGACAGACACAGCTTGGTCTTGGCTTGGATTTTGCTTGGATACTCCATTCACTGCCCAGATTTCAAAGGTGTAGTTAGTATGTGCCAAAAGGTCAGTAATGGAAACCCTTGTGGACTTCAAACCATTCTGCTGAGGGCTGAAGTGAACGCCACTCCCACAGGACCGGCAGCGGTTCAGATCACTAGCTCCACATCTCTTACACACCACATTGTAAGAGACATCTTCACGGCCACCTTTGTTCTGGGGGGGACTCCATTCCAAATTCACTGATGTCTCATTGACATTGGAAATCAAGTTCTCGGGAGCCGATGGAGGGCCTGCAAAAGAAAAGCATCCTTTTTTTAATTATATAAATAAAATTTAAAAAAAATAAGAAGCCTCATAGGCTATATCATCAGTCATTCATTTGAATGTTTGGTGCATAAGAATGAGATGTCATACAATTCTCTGCTACCCACTAAGAATAGATTATCTCTGCCTACATACAGCCAATTTCTAAATGTGTATATTATTGAAGGCCCAAAGCAAGATCATAATACTCTTAATATGAAGAGCACGAGTCTGAATGAAATGTTTTTCTGTTCTTTTATCCTGACCCCTGTTTTGATCATCTTCCTAATCTTGGTTTTTACTAGTCACTGAATATCTAAAGTAAAAAAACAAGCAAACCTTTATGCAACTTTCCCCCCCTCCTTTTTAAGTGCTCATTATTCTAATTTCCTATCTATACATGTTTACTCCCCTTCCTAATGAGCATAATATTCATAGTAATGAATATCAATTCATTAGCAGGGGTTTTGTTGTTGTTTTTGTGGGAAGATTAGGGGAGATAGAATGGCACTGGAGCTTCAGAGATCCCAGGTAGTGTCTATATGGTGTCAGAGTCTGATAGTACAGGTAGGTGTAAGCTTGCATTTTCTACAAACCACATACATGTATAACTGGGTCCTAATTTAATATACTAAAGCATTAGATACTGTGGATAAAGCTGGCCTTTCAAAGATGTAAAAGGATATCTGTACATCTTGAGATATACACATGTGAATGAGGAAAGATGTTGTTAACGGGAAACGGTGAACAGTCTGTGTGGGTTATATGTGTGCAAGTATATAAAGGTATGGAGAGCCTAAAGAAATATTGTAAAAGTGAGAAATGTGTACAAACATAAATGAGATAACAGTAGTAAGGTTTGTGAAAAAACATTTCATTGTACATCTATGGGCGCATCAATGAAAGGAGACTGTTCTCCCTATAATTGGAAATTATGTAAATTGTCTTCAACATTCAATTCTTAGGCATATTTGCTATCAAAAATACTACATCTTGAGCTCCTTGAGAAAAGATGAAATATACATCAGATTAATAAATTCTTGATGGCTTGCAAGGGTAAAGTCTATATAGAATACAGGGATACCAGATAACAAATTGTTGCTTATACTCAGTGATTCCTATCTCCCAATTTCAGACTGAGTACTTGTTACATCAATTACAACAGCTTTGTTTAATAACACAGCATCAGTCAGGTTCATTGAAATGCTTTTGAAAGGTCTTAGTTCAGTTTTATGTATGAAAATGTGCTGCTCTGAATCAACAACACCAATCAATAATTTGCGCATGGGATAGAAAAGGGTAGAGCCCCAAGAGAGAAGCAGTCAAGCAGAAAACAGAGGCTTGCAGTATGCCTGTGTACTTCCATACAAGTAATGTGGAAGGGGAATTAAAAAATTCAACCCTATTTGGTGTTAAATCAAAGAAAAAAGAAAGGTAACAAACACCCTTTTCACATAGCCAGCAAACTATGTTTAACTAACAGAAGAAAAATTCCAAAATATCCCTCCTGGCCAAACAGAAGAAATGAAGTGAGGGCTATTTCAGGTACTTATCACAACTCATGCATATTACACTAAATCCTGGATCTCAAGCATGATATGAGGCCTGAAGGCTATTTTCTTTGGCACTTACTGACCATTTGACTTAGCATTTTTTTTTAAAAAAAAGTATTATTTCAATTTTTAAAAATGGGAAACTAGCATACAACGAAGCAGAGTACCAACCTCAAGCATAACCTAGTTTTCCATCAATGTCATTGGGCTACACACAGGTGGTGGAAGTACTTTGAAAGATAAAACAATATGTAGCTGAGGCTTAAAGCTTAATTTGCCTTCTGGCAAAGAGGTGTTTCTTCCATTGCTACACCTATCATGGCAATTGTGCTGTGAAAGTACCAATATGTTCCTAAAATTCCAAATGTATCCACCTAACTAAAACACTTGCAGATCTCTTTATTAACACACCAACTTTTCAGAATTATAAACCTGGAATAGGATACATGTCAGACATTTACCTTGATGTGCGACTTTTGTTTTCAATGTTTATGGTTTTAATTAATACAATTTATATTGTTTTAATGCTGAAACTTTTAAAATTCTGGATTGGGAGCTACTCAGAGTTGGTATAAGATGGGCAGTTATATAACTGCTACACATACATGCTTGCATTTGCATACATACAAACATACATACATAAATGTATTATTGTGGATGCTCTATTCATTTTAATAGAATCGGTATAGCAGTGCCTTTGTGGCATTAAAGTAAACCACAGTCATCCTTAAAATCCACTTTTGTAAATCTTGCAGTATTGTTCACACAGACAAACTCAAGGGGCTAAAAACAGTCTTGAGAGCACAACTGTGAGATTTCTTTCTCTCCTACCCTCTCAGAGGGCAGAAACAAGGAAATGTGGCACACTGCCAATGAGTGCAATATCTTTTTGAAGAAAATAGGTCTACCTGAAAAAGAAATACTTCCCGCTTCACATATTGTCAAGCCACCACCTTTATTGAGAGAATCTGCAATAAAGATCCCAGTAGGCTTTTACAATTGACAAACCAAACAAGCCTGTCCTTTTGTTGACATAAATCTTTTCTGACACACATTACCCTTTAAGAAACAAAACAATAACACTCTTCAAAAACATCAGTGAACAGACACTGTTTAGAAAGGCCTCTGAGCAATTACTATGACTAAGACTTTAATAGTGTCTGCCCAGACTACATTTTCATGAATAATCTGCTGAGCAAGTTATTCTGAGCAAATTCCTTGGGTGTGATCAAATGCTATCCTCAATTAAAGCTTTTACAACTTGACCAGATGGAAAGGTTGTTCTATATGGGATGCAATCTCCTTTTTAGGGCAGTATTCTATTGAGTTTAGCTATGACCAAAGTAATGCCTATTTTAATCCCTCAGCAACTAAGTTTTGGGATAGTCTGTAGACTTTGAAAGACAATGATGAACTAAAATTTCTCTCTTTTTTTTAGGAGCCTTCCCAAAGGGAAGTTCATTTGTTCTGATACACAGGTGGGTCTTGATTACTGCTAATAATGAATCTCATGAAATGCTGAAAGTTTGCACTATGCAAAGTGGTATCTCTAGGGAAAATAGGGTAATTGGTTTCAGTTCATTGGAAATATTATTTATTATTTTTTTAAAAAAATGTGCTTTTTAATTAAATATAATAGCAAAAGATTAAAAGAATATATTTACAACTTTAAATTATTTTTAATAAGTCTGCCCTTGAAGACTGCTTAGAAGCTGTAGGTATACAGGAAATAGTAGCAAGTACCTAGACCATCCTTCAATTATTTTTTATGTGGGTTTAGCTTCTTTTATTGTTTTCTAAAGCATTATAACCTGCTGTGAGATCTTCTAGATATATCTCATAAATATTTAAAATAAATAAATCAAGAGGGCAAAGGACAAGCTGGAGAATAAGCCCATATCCAAAACATACATGCTATCTCTTATATTCTGCTCTATTTCTTCAAAATAGCCCTCTCTTCTTTTTTTTTTTTTGAGTTTTTCTTTAGCCTTCTTTTTCTCCATTTTCCACACAATTAGTGTCTAAAAGCCTAACAGCAACTACACATGCAATAGCTTTAACTGTGTTCATATAGTTTCTCAGTAAGTGAACTTTGACTTGTATTAAACATGACCTGGTATCAGTTTATCTCAACTGAACATTGTACCATTCAGACTTGCATTAGTCACAACTTGTTTGGCCCCCTCATTACCAAGTCTGTAGCCAGGTTTCTTGGTTATGAAATCTATAATCCCAGTCCTAAGAAAGTTTATTTCCTAAACTGAATAATACGAACTTTCGGTGCAGTGAAAAACCCTTCAAAAAATCCTTACACCTTTTTGCAGGCATTTTCTTTGTCAGTCTTTTTAATAAATATTTATTCTATTCATTTCATGTATACTTGATATACAATATGAATAGTGTACACAGATACAAAGATAAAATAGGTGAACAAAAAACACAGAATCAGCTGTAAGAAAGATGTAAGAGAAAGATGTAAGTTTTTGCAGATAGTGGACTCCTCTTACTCCAACTGTTGAGTGCTAGTACCAAAAGACCCACAGAACAATGAGCCTAATGGGAACATGTAAGATAATCACTTCATCCACTATTTTCTTCCCAACCAGTATCTTAGCCACAAGAAAACACACTGGAAACCAGTAAATACAAATGAATTATGGTTCTGCTATGTTGCAGAGCTTTGGGAGAAGAGAAAGCAGCCACGAGAATAAGTTGAAAGAGACAGAAGTTTGTTGTTTTTTCTGGTTTCTGCAAATATTTCCCTTTCCTTCAGTCTCTTGTACTCCATCCATGCTAGTCAACAAAATTTGTAACTTTTAGCAGGGACTCAGGCTGGGAAAATACGGCAAAGAGGAAAACATCCTTCAATCACATAATTTTTATTTCCTGGATACACTTACTTGCTCAGAACAAGAAGACAGCTAAAGCTGTTTTAGTTGCTGCCGTGAAAGTGTCACATTTATTACAATCTGTAAAAGTCTAAGGAGCCACTTTGGTCTAGTGATTAAGGCAGCAGGACAGAACCAGGAGTGAAGTGACATCATGCTCTACTTCAAGGATATTTTGCAGCTTCTTTTATTCAGCTGTCTTTAGTAACACTTGTATGATAAAGATTGTGCTGTTATCTCCCATCTCTGCAAATCATTTGTTTGAAGGGGGAAAAGACAGAAGTAAAAAGAGAGAAATAAATAAAGTTATTAGTTTGATCTATATTTCTTATTAGAAATTTAATTCTGAAGTTGCTAGGTATTAAATAACTGCCCTCCTTTATGAGTCATATCCTATTACAGTATACTTAAAATATAAGCAAAATTAAAAGTTGATTGTGCTAAAGCTCCAGCTGGCACTCAGAATGGTTTTGTTTTTTTTTTCAAACTAGGTCTTATGAAGGAGAAAACTTAAATTGATTAATAGAAATAAAGATGAACTAACAAGAAAAGCTGCCCAGTATCATTACTGTAGCACAGCAGGGGAAACAAGGGGTCCAATTTACAATACTGCTATGAGAGTGACTAGATGATAAATCAGCATTTGAATCTTTCATTTATTGTGGACTATTATAATATACTCTACATGAGGCTGCCCTTGAAGAATTTCTGGAAGCTCCAGCTGCTGTAAAAGGTGGCTGCACAGGCAGTTACATGTGTCCTTAGAAGACAAATGTTAAATCTCTGCTTCAAGAGCTACATTGGTTACCAGTTTGTTGCCAGGTCCAATTCAAAGTACTGGTTTTGACCTTTAGAGTCCTACATAATATAGGGCCCGTTAACTGAAGGACTCACCCTTCCTCATTATATCTACCTGTTCTTTCATGTATGACAGGAGAAGAATGCTGCAGACCCCACCTGCCAAAAAATTCCATCTGATGGGAACTAGGAAGCAAGCTTTTCTGCAGTGGCTCCTATCCTCTGGAACATCAACATGAAAAGAAGTTGAGCAGGTCCAAAATTAGAACTTCTGTATGAATATAGGTAGCCTTCACTTGGTGACAGTGATTGGAACTTGAATGTTCATCACTGAATCACACTATCATATGATCTGCCACTTAGGACTCAGTGGCAATTCCAGCACTTTCAGTTGCTGTCACTATGGTCATTATTTGCAACCTTCTGCTTGCCTCACTATTGACTTTGCTTATAGAATGCTGGCAAAAATATTACCAATGACAATCATGGGATGCTGTGACTGACTTAAGTCTGAGGTTGCATGAATATTACCAATAGTCTAGCATTTTTGTAAATTCAGATGATCACTGGATAAGTGGTTTTTAAGCAAGGTCCCGATGTTATTCATTACATCTGCTTTTTTTTACTACTATTAAATTGTATTCTAATTTCTTTCCTATCTTATCACCTAACCATGTTCCCATAATTGATGCATTGATTTCTTAGACTAATCGATTAAGATTTCCCGTAGCATCTCGACTTTGTGCTGCAAAAAAGTCCACGTCCACTTGCAGGATAAATGGGAACGATGGACTCTGCCTTTCATGGCTTTATTCATCATATATTTTCTAAGCTGCCAAGAATGTATCAATACTGTCTTAAGGCTGAGAGCTTAAGGCCCTTCAGATCAGCACTTCAATGTTAATCTCTTTCCCTCTTTTCTGTCTTGAAAGATATGTTATAAGCCACAGCAAACAGTGTGGCTATGCAAGTTTGACTTTGAAAGGAAAAAAAAAAGAGCTATAAGCCAAGAGCTATATATTGGCAGTTATATTTTCTACTTGGTCACCTAATATTGGGAGTGAATTTTCCCATTAAGGATTACTCTTACTTTAAAGCTGTTTGTTCATTCTTGAACACTGGACTTACATGTTTTTACAAGAGACACAACTGGGTACACTAAGTGCAGAAGTCACTTAAAGTATCAGCCATCAAGTTCTTTCTATACTTTCTAGAGTATATGCAAACCATCAGTATTGTAAATTAAAGAAGTGATCAATCTACAAAGCCAATTTTATCAGATGCTGAAAGTCTCACTCTAACTCAAGGCCTAGGAAAAAAGGTTTTCAATGTTATTTTAAAGGCGGATGGAAGGCCATATTGATCACTGATACAGAAGGCCTAATTCTGCATCCCCTCAGATGACACTGTGTAATCAAGGCTTGGGGAATGGGCACTCTGCCTGATCATAAAGGATGGGTAGAAACTATAAGAGCCAGGCAATCTCTCACACAGCTAGGCTTATTTCATGAGGGGTTTTGAAGGTACTCCTTAAATTGCATCCAGAAGCAAATGGTTGATCTAATCGATTACATGATGGTTAAAGACATATTAATCATAAATTGCCCTAGCATTTAGAAGCAGTTGCGAGAGTCTAGAATTACTTATATTAATCCTGAACTTAAATTTTAACTGTAAATTCTCAGCCAAAACATTGCATCCCTATCAAAGATATACTGTGTTTCTCTAACAATAAGACTGTATCTTATTTTCTTTTAGACTTGAAAATAAGTACTTGGGCTTATTTTCAAGGAGGGTCTTACTTTTTTTGAGGTGCAGCAAGCCAGACTCGGTGAGCTGGATGTGTCATGGTTGCACTGTCTTCGCCCAGGGGGACAAATATGCACTGGAGCCCAAATTCTGGGCCTCGCGGGACTCAGATGCCATGGATCTTGCAGGCATCCCAGGTACATAAAGGCCGCAAATATCCCAGGATCCTGCCATGAGTGACTGAGCCAGTGTGTCCAAACTTGTGGCACTGCATGTGCGAGCAGTGGCATTACTGTGATGTTCATTGTGTTGGCATGGCATCTTTGAGCAGGACCCTGCAGGGATTGCTGTGCCATTACATGCGTAAGCAGCACACTTGCGCAGCCACTCACAGCAGGACGCCAGCTGGGCTGGTGTGATGAAGCTCGCAGAGGTACTGCCATTCATGAGTGCAATGCCACAACAAGCCTTGTGGGGTCGTGCCCCAGGAGGCTGCACAGTGTGGCAGGCCTGAAGGAGGTGCCACCGCCCCTGTGCATGGCTCGCTCGAGTTGCAAACAGCCTAGGAATTTTTGCAGTCTTTATGTGCCTGGGATACCTGTGGGAACCTATTTGTCTTCCCCTCCTAAAACTTGGTGCAGACTGGGTGACGGATAGTGGGTAGGGGTGTTTCCCTTTCCATTTTCCTGCCTTTCACAAGGAAGGGTCGATTCTGTACCTTCAGCATTGCAATCTTGGCATACACTGAAAGCTTGGACTGAGACTTTTTTGGGGAATGGTAGGAGAATGAGGAGGGGAGTTTTCCTGTCTTTCATCCATTCCTTGGTCTGTTGTATCCCAGGACCTTGCAAGGCTTGTTCTGGCACTGCACATGCGAGAGGTGGCGTTGCAATGCTGAAGGCTCAGAAGGCAGGAAAATAGGGAGGGGAACCCCTCTGTCCACCAGCTCTCCCCCAGTCCATGCCAAATTCAAGGAACAGATGACAGACAATATAACTCAGGCATCCTAGGCACATAAAGGCCACAAAAATCCCCGAGCTGTTTACAACTCAAGTGAGCTGTGTGCAGGAGCAGGAGCACCACCCCGAGGCCCACCACACTGGCACAGCCCCCCGGAGCAGGATCCCACAAGGCTTGTTGTAGCGTTGCATCCCTGGGCTTATGTTTGAGGTAGGGATAGTATTAGGCCCATCCACCGCCAAAATTAAAGTTGGGCTTATTATTGGGGTGGGTTGTGTTTTCTGAGAAACACAGTAGAAATTGAAAATTTAAGAAAAAATAGAAGAAGTATAAATCCAAGGCAAGAGAACCTTTACTGGTGTTTTTGCTTTTTCTATTTAAATGAAAACTGAATAGGAATAGTAGAAGTAGAATGTTGATTATTGGAGAAAAGCAACAGAAAAACTGAGAGAACAAGATAATAAGCAGGAACAGGAATTTGTTCAAAGAAAGACTCTATTCAGAATATATGCAAGGTTAGTTTGGTTGATACTTGGACAGGGGATGGCCAAGAATGATAGATTAATAAGTAAATCTCAGAAAGCAATAAAGATAAACCTGTATTGTTGCCAAGAATATTATATAGTTATGTTCATAATGTCTCCAGTAAGTTTTTAATTTTTTGAAGGAAATTGTCCACTTGACCTACAAAAGAGCCTTTACTTCCTAGAACACTCTGATCTCTATAAAATAAAACATTTAAATTATGAAAGCCTTGCAAGAGCTCATTACACATGAAATCTTATGAATTTTATTGGTGGGTTAGAGGAAGGGAACACCAACATTATGACCAGAAATTATACAATAGCATCCAGAGGTAGAAAAAATGTATACAAAATCAGGCTTCCAAAAAAGTTGCCTAGAAGAGCTTCCATTGAGGAGGAGGAATCAATAAGAAATTCAAATCATGCTCTGACTTTAAAACCATACTATTCTATCTAATTTACTTTGTCTACTAATAGTGATGTAACTTACAAGCATTGGTTTGTATGTTTTAATATAAGCATTATAAGCATTGGTTTATATGTTTAGAATTAATGGAAATGGGGAAAATCACAGAAAGCTACATAAAAGAAAAGACAGTCAATATCCTTTCAAGGCTTGCCTTTACTTACGGTTTTTGTGTGCCCACCAGTGATCTTAATATTGTACAACTAGGCTTCTGAAATTGGATGTAAAAGGTGTGTTAAATAAAATGAAGCTGGATCTTTTACAAAAATTAAAGAAAACACTCCGCTTATTTTTTATATACACAATGGCTTCATGAAAATTCCTAGGGTCCATTTGCATGTAATATTTAGACTTCTGTCTAGAGCCCTTGACCTTGGAAACAAGGTAAGGGCCATTCACATTTTCACCACAGAGACGCTCAAGCACTCGTGGAATCCATGCTGAGCTTCACTGTAGATTGCCCATCATTTCATTATGCTTCATTATGCTGATAACTGTCAGAATGCATTAGAAGCAGAGGTTTTGAGTAATAGGACTGAAATGGTAATTTAAAAACAATATCCTTTCTAGAGGATATAAACATTGAGTTACATTTAGCTTTAAAAAGGCAAAACAACTTAAATTAACTGAGGGTATCCTCAGTTTATAGGGAGGCCCTTTTTCAATTCCATAGCAAACTGAAGTGAACATAGAGGTTTTAGAAAGACACACTAATTTTTGACAGTTTTTGAAAATGTGGAGTCTTTAACCTAAGTTTCCTTTTTCAAAGGATTTTACAAGGAGATTATTTTATAATGTCAATCAATTGCTCTTTGTTTGGATAGCCCAAGAGACCAAATTATTCACTATCATTTACAAAGAGACAGATTTACATTAGGCTTTCAAGATAGGTAGACAATATTAATTACGTTGACCTCATCGAGATTAATATGTTTGATCAAGTAAGTATCTCTCCTATATGCTAACATAACTCCAAAATAGATAGATATGACACATCTGTTATATCTATCTATTTTTGATAGATATAACAGATATGTTTGAGTGATTTTTTTTAATGCTGGTATACTCTGGATTCTTTAGTACCATGGTATTGTTTTACATGTTTCTGAGTTGATTTTAACCTTTCTGTTTTATTTTCATCTGAAATTTTAGATAAAATTTGCCTTACAATTTACTAGAATTTACTAGACTCAAATTTCACGAAAAATGAATTAGCAAAATATGTCTCCAAGATAAATGAAAATATCATTTTAAAATTGATTTAAATGGTACCATTCTTATTTAGACAAATACATTTTCTATAGATGAGTAATTTCCAAAATAATTGAAGACAAATCCTTTGGAATAAAGCAAAATATGTAAAATTGCATACATATTGCAACGGGCAACGGGCTAGACTTCAATCCAGAGTGGATCATCGAGACTCTTGGACTTAGACTGAGTCCTCCATTAACATCTCGCCAGATGTGGCTTGGCCCCACTAGACTCATATTAGTGACTATGCTCCGGTACTCAGCTGCAGATTTATTTGCCCTCAGGGGTTCCCCCCTCTCCTGGGTGCAGCCTGCTCTACGCCTTGATGACGAGCCCCTTCCGCTTTTTGTGGAGGGGGTTTCTGAAAGGAAGTTGGGTGAGGGTAGGGGTCCTCGGATTGGTTGGAAGAGAAGACCCCTGCTGTG
>JANHFR010000300.1:67477-98160 GCA_032468015.1 Mimophis mahfalensis | reverse complement strand
ACTGTTTAATTTATTTTTAATATTTATATTTGGTGTTTTTTAATATGCTGTAAGCCGCCCCGAGTCCTGCGGGAGAGAGGCGGCATATAAATTCGATAAATAAATAAATAAATAAATAAATAAATAAATAAATAAATTCCCTTGATATAGAGCAGATGAACAAAGGTTACAGGAGTGCCTTTGACTCCTGAAAATCTTGAGTTCAACCATACTTTACTCTAATCTTAATGTAATAAGGTTAGGAAATACTGTTTGTGCTAGAAATAACTATGATGGCTACATTTAATAAATGTATTGTTCCTAAATTAGGAGTAGGGAATAAAGGGAGCGGAATACAACTTGTAGTGGCTTCATGTAACATGACCAAGAGACAGTAGTACTGGGAGCTTACTATTGGGTGTTTTAGCACTGCTCTGCAAGCTAGGGAAACAAGTTGTCAGCCTCACCAGGATTTTTATTCCAAAATATTTGAGCAGGTACCTCTTACAAAATAAAATCTGCTCCCAAGTCTCTTTTCCTGCAAGACTATATGGCTTAATTTCTTAAGTATTTTACATTTAAAAAATATAGAAAGTCAAACACATGGAAGTGGGGAAGAAAAAGCCTGCTATACCTATTCCAAACTGTGTAGTACATTGCATTGGCTTTTATAGCAAATAATAGGTTAAAAAGGATAAATATTTCACCTAGAGATGAAGTTAAGATTTGAAAACAAAATGCATTCTAACAGCTTTTGTGTTTCTCCTTCCTCCTCATTTCTAAAGAAACAAAATGATCACAAATTCTAGTAGGTCAATTCCCCAGCTTTTCAAGTGTGGCTGATTAAAAGCATCACCCTATGGCAGTTTATTTATTATTTATATATTCAATTTATATTCTGGCTTTCTATTCAAGCAAGTATTCAGGGTAGATTTTATTCAGGGGTGACTAGTTTAATCTCAGGTAGACTGGCACATAATTCTATCTTTAGGATTTATGGTGGCATTTGCACAATTATTGATGATCTCATCAAAACGAGATCATGAAGATACTGTATTTAAAATGTCCTCCAGACCACCAACTATCAATTAGTCATCATTTGGCACATGAGTAACCATGATTATGAATAGATGGTTCTTTTTTGTTGATTTTTCCTTTTTTTAATATCTTTGAGTCACTGATGATTTCTAGAGATCACATGGACAGAGCCTTGCAGTTTTCTTGGCTTAGATAGAATAGCCCGATCTCTAGCTCAGTACTTTAACCACTACACAAAATTAGTCTCATGACTTCCTTTTAGATTTGGCAATACATTTATAAATTGGAAATACTAAATCCTGGGCCCAAATTGGAAATATAAGATGGCTTGGCACAGCCCATCCTGGAATATTCCTAGGCCATGGTATGTTTTCCAAAGCCTCTGATCCAAGAAGCTTGCTATTATGGGAAAAAGAGATTGTAAGAAAGATTTCAAAATGAATGTGTCTATAACCTTCCCCAGCCATGCCTTTTTATCTCCCAGGACTGTGGTAATGACAAGAGTTTATGCCAGGAACCTCCAGAACTCAAAGCCTCAACTGTTGGTTTCTGGACTACTTAAGAATGTCAATACCTACATAAAACTGAGACCATGTCCTTTAGGTTTCAGGTATAGAAAAGCTTCTATGGATGGACAGCAATAGATTACCTATCAGTTTCAGAGGGTACAACTTTTAAACGAGGTGTAGATTTACTCTTCTCTTCACTAAAATCCGTCTCCTACAGTCATAATCTCCTTACAGTTCAGCAAGGACATCAGTCAACAGCCACAGCATTTATTTGTTGACAAAGTATATCTGATTTGGAAATTAGAAGCAGTGACACTAGGGATGTTTATTAACAAAGTGGCTTTCGCAAACAATATGCTGTTAAAATGCTCTAAGGTCTTACAACTACTTGCAGCCTTTTATAACCTCTGAATTTGGTCCCGTATCTTAATGATAAGATTAAAGCTATCAGTATACAGTCTCAATGTCATAACTTTTATCTAGTTTCAATAAAAGGTATTAAGGTTTAATTTTACTGCCATGATTAACACAGTGCTCTTGGTGACATCCCAATGGTGCTTAAAAAGGCTTAGCAGAGTGAAGCTTTATTGTATTGGCAAGAGGGTAACTTCATACTGGCAAAATTAGCTCTTTTTGTGCACAGAAAAAGATCTTGCAGACTATGTATCTGATTTGCCACTGATGACAAACAAATGTGGAGAAAAATTCCTCAATTATATAGGCCTGCCCTCCACACCATCCCAACCAACTGGAGACAGGTTTGTTTCCACCGCTTGTTAATTTGTATAAAGTCCAGGTTATACTCCATGCAAAATAATTCAACTTTCCAGATTTACTTTTAATGTCTACAACATATCATCATGCAGCCACTACACCAACTTCATTTTGACCATTAAATGTGACATAAACAATTACAGTTGAATACTTTTAGACATCTACAGGATAGTGTCTTGCCACCAACTTATTTTAGTTAGCATAGTATGTCACTTTCATAACCCTGTAATCTGTTCAGATATTTTACATATATTTTCTATTTTATTTTGGAGGGTGGTGAAAAATGCAGAAATACTCATCCCAATAACCCTTTAGAAAATAAATCATACACTTAGACACTGTAACCAATTAACTTTAAGAAATACATAGTGCTTAGAAAATTAATTACATAGGTGGGTGGGATCCAAACATATTCTATAGAGGTGGCTTTTGAAATGTAGGCGCATGGCAGATTGGTAAGGCCATAATTAAATTTGTTACACTAGTGCCTGTGCCTTAATCATCAGATAAAAGAAAGTTAATTCACTGTAATTTGAAAAATACATTAAAAAACCAATATATTGTTAAAAACAGAGCTCAACATTTGAAAAGCAGTGTTTATGTAAAGTGGGGTAATGAACATTTTTGTAACAATTGTGCAGCCTGGCTCTTGGTGTACAAGTAGTCCTCACTTAAATATCATTCACTTAGCAGCCATTCAAAACTATGACGGATCTCTTCCAAATGGTATTTGTAACCCAGTTCCAGAGTTTCATCGATGTTATTCCACCCTGACATAGTCGTTGTTGTTAGTTGCGTCTGACCCATTGTGAACCCATGCACAATGTTTCTCCAGGCCTTCCTGTCCTCCACTATCCCCCAGAGTCCATTTAAACTCACACCGACTGGTTCAGTGACTCCATCCAGCCACCTCATTCTCTGTCGTCCCCTTCTTTTGCCCTCAATCTTTCTCAGCATCAGGCTCTTCTCCATTGAGTCCTTTCTTCTCATTTGGTGGCCAAAGTATTTAAGTTTCATCTTCAGGTTCTGGCCTTCTAAAGAGCAGTCAGGGTTGATCTCCTCTAGGACTGATTGGTTCAATTGCCTTGCAGTCCAAGGGGTTCACAGGAGTCTTCTCTAGAACCATAGTTCAAAGGCCTCAATTCTTTGACACTCAGCCTTTCTAATGGTCCAACTTTCACAGTCATACATTGCAACTGGGAAAACCATCGCCTTGACTATATGCACTTTTGTTGGCAGGCTGATGTCTCTGCTTTTTAGTATGCTGTCTGGATTTGTCATAGCTTTCCTTACATTACAGGACGGCATTTTGGGTGCCAGGAAAGTAATTCATGTTTATGGTTAGTTGCAAACATTCTACAATCACGTGTAATCACATGTCACGGTTTATGACATGTTTTGCTGGAAACTAGACTTTTTGGCTATTTTCCAGCAAAATATGCACATAAGAATACATGTCCTGCAATTCACTTAAAGACCATGGCATTTACTTTATGACTGTAGTGTTTGCATAATAATGGCATAAAAGAGGTTGTAAAATTTTAAATTAATCATGTAGGTGCCTTGACTTATAATGGAAATTTCAGCTCCATTAGGGTTATAAGTCAAGGACTACCTGTAATGAGAAAAGTCTTCCTGTAGATAATTTTGTAAATTAATTGTCTGATTGAGTGTTTTTCAGTTGGTTAAACTTTTAAGACTCTGGCGTTTTATTAGTTACATTGCTACTTTAGTACACGCTCATGTGTACTAAAGTACTTTACTTTTGTTGGGAATAATACTAGCATCTAGAGAACTCCAAGAAATTATGCCAACATTCCTCCCTTCTCTTAATTTTCTGCAAAGATATAAACATTTTGATTGTTGAAACTGGTATCAACATATCTCAAATAAATTTAGGCATAGGCTTACACCTGTATCTTAAACAGGTACTTGCATCCAGAAATTATTTTATTAAAATAATGCTGTGTAATATAAACCCCATGCTCACTTTTATGTGTGCAGAATAGATTATATTTGTAATTATGGATTCAACCTTAATAAAGAGTGCATGGCTATAATCTGCAAAGCAGCAATTCAGTTTTCAATCATAGCCTTCAAAAGAAGGATTCTGAAGTTAAATTAATTCAGGATTGGTGCTGTGGTGTTTTAAATTGTGAGCTTGTATTTGTGAAAATCTGACATGTTTATAGTCCTAAAAAAACTCAGATCCAAGTGTTCCCTTTCAAACCTCCGAAAATACCCATTTTTCTGATCAGGTACATACAGCAAGATGTACCTTCATATACCTTTTTCTTGCTTGAATCTGTGAATTAAAATAGCATTTGATATAAACCAATATAAGCTAATACTACCTGTTAAGTAGCAATGTAAAAAACTCAACACTATTTCTATTCTTTTTGCTGAGATGAATTAGTTATGATATGCCTGTTGTTAAGAGCTTCTCTAAATAGTTCACATTTCTGCAAATTTGCAACCAAATAGCAACCACTAGTGGTTCAAGTATATTTGTAGAAACAGAATCTTCAGGACTGTTTGCTTGATGGAAATAAATCATATATATGATTTCATAATGGGAAGTTTATCTCTTTTCCTAATGCAGTCCCCATGAAGCCTCTTTTGCCATGAGTTACTCATATATAGCAGTACCACTCCATTCACCTTTGTTAATATAAAGCGAGGCTTGGCTGTGCAAATATTTAATGACATCATTCTGCTAAATGTGCTCTGTTCTCCATTAATTCACGATTACCTGGATGTTTGCTTTAAAGCTTCACCAGAGAATAATACTTGAGAGGTCTCAGTGTGATAAGCAAATTCTAGCTGTAAATGAAATTAGTCCCTTTCTGGTTCCCAGTTACTTTAAATCCCATAGAGAGAGAGAGAGAAAACAAAGAAGGGCATTTATGAATAAAAGCAATTTTATTGCACTTTCTTATAGGACACAAAATAACACACACACCCAAAAATAAAGACATCTTGTGACATGGCTGTGGGTCAGGATATTTCCACTGCAGGCAGGGCAAAGTCACTGCAGGCAGGGCAAAGTCATCATGCATATGTCATTTAGAATTATTTATAACCTGAGAAACAAGCAGGAATAGATACTCTTCCATCCTTCCATCCATCAAGTACAAAGTGTTAACAAGGCTTAAGTAGGTACCAACTGCTCTGAAAAACTGAAATATTTACCAGGAATTGCTTTTGAGAATAGCCTACATAAACCTTAATGGGAATTTGTTGATTAACAGGATAAAGACTACTGCAACGCTCTCTACATGGGACTCCCCTTGAAGAGCATCCAGAGGGTTCAACTGGTGCAGAATGTGGCCACGCAGATTGTGACGGGAGTGTCTCGATACTCCCATGTTACACTCCTCCTGCGCAAGCTGCATTGGCTCCTGGTTGCCCACCAGGTGCGATTCAAGGTGCTGGTTATCACCTTTAAAGCCCTACATGGCTTAGGCCCAGGGTACTTGCGGGACCACCTGCTGCCAGCAACAAGCTCTCATCGCCCAATGCGCTCCCACAGAGTCGGCCTCCTCAGGGTGCTCTTGGTCAGGCAATGCCAACTGGCAACTCCAGGGGGAGAGCTTTTTCTGTGGGCGCGCCTACCCTCTGGAATGAATTACCCCTGGAGCTCCGGACGGTCCCCAACCTCCGATCCTTCCATCGCAATCTGAAGACTTGGCTGTTTCAATGATTTTATTGTTAGTCTAAATTTTTAATTTTTATGATTCATTGAGTTAATTGTTTAATTCACTTTTAAATTTTATATTGTGTGTTTTTATTGTTGTAAGCCACCCCAAGTCCTTCAAGAGAAGGGCGGCATATAAAACTAAACTAAACTAAACTAATAAGTATAAAGAAGTCAAATTCTATTTCAGAATTAATTTTCTCATACTTGAATTGTAAGTTTTATCAACATTTAAAATTCAGAGAGCTCTAGAATCTGTAATTGTTTCCTAGTATATGCTACCCATAAAGATAGAATTATTTTCAGAATATTAATTGGATGGGAAAAAAATACATTTTTCTTGATGTGGTAGACAGGAAAATAACATAGAGAGATATCAACCTGTCCCCAAGTTGGTTGCTGTTATTTTCTTCTTCTATATCCCTCCTCTTCTACCATTACCACTATTACCACCAGGACTATTACTATTTTTTTTTATTTGTGGGGTTTTTTTTAGCAAATGTATAGAAATGTAATTACAGTCACAGTCAGAGACTCTGACAGTTGGATATAAGTGACAATTAGCAAGGTGTGTCTGAATGCTTAGGTTATGAGAAATGGTAAAGCATTTGCAATATTTGCCTTATGTGGGTTGTGCATTATAGAGTAGACGGCAAAGAGGGAGGGGAAATATGTTAATGCTAACTAATTAAAATAAACAGATATAAACATATATAACAAGCCTTTCAGTCTCAGCAGGTAATAAATGAGAAAGCTTGCAGGAAACAGCTCTTTGTGAAAAAACATATCAAGGTTAACAACCAACAAATGTGGCCCTCATGTGATGGAATGTGGCTGTAGTCACTGAAGTAGGTCACATCTCTTTGTATACATTTGAATATCTTTGATTGCTTTTCTTTAATTAGAAAAGCTACTGGAAGACTTCTAACAATTTTGGTTAGTTGAGAAATTGGATGTGGGGAGAATGGAGCTGTCTGTGTCAAACCATTATTCTGCTGAAATTAGCAGTACCACCTAGTCAACAGGGACTTTAAACAAACAAAAGAGAAGACTGAAATTCTATTATGGAGTTCTGTACCTGTATTTCATAATGAGGAAAATATAACACAAACACCATCATATCTCACTAGTGTTCACTTCACCCAACCATTTTGTCAATAGTAAAAAGCTGTTTTGTTTTTCTGAGGCCAGAGATTTTCCATTAATGCAATCTGATTTGCAGCCATCTCTTTTAGAAAGTGAAGGTGAACATGAGATTGAAGAGAAGGGCTGTCAGTAAAGCTGATAAGGAAGTCTGAATGAAACTCCTCAAGCAGAGCAAGGCAGATGAATAGCTACAAATGGGAAACCTGAACAAGAAATGGTTATGTTTTATTGCTTCAGTGCCCATGGAAGAATTCAGAAATGCAGATAGGTGCACATGTGCATAGGTGGATGCATGATTCTGTTTCTGTAATGTAAGGTAAAGATTATAAAATATGACAAAACTAACCTTAGTCCCCACGAAAAAAAAATGCAACTTTATTCAACCAGAACTGCACTGCATTTTTAATTTTTAAAATGGAAAAATCAGCTATTGCTTGATTCTTTTTCATATTTAACCAAAATGTAACTTGAAAATACATAATACTGTATCTATTTGACCTAAAACAGTGCATTTTCCCTCATACAGAAACTAATATTGACCAACATGGGTGTGAGTGTCTACAGAGCAGTCAGCAAATGAAACGTTTGTGGTGATATAAATTTACTAATTCTATTACTTATTCACATACCTCAGACATGAAGAATGTAATTGCAAGTATGTAATTACAGAATTTTCTATGTCTATCAGATACTTAGCAAAAATTAGCAAAAATTTAATTCAATTAACAAAAATAAAACTGCAGCAACAATGGCAATACAGTTGTATGTTTGCACAATTATGTGTGCACACACATAGAGACACACAAACATTCCTAAACATATGTCTATGTGTGTATTTCCATATATACCCCATTACATTTTCATAATTTAAGTAACATACCTTAAGAGGAAACAAAAAGGAAACATCCTGGTATTATTATGATTTGTTGCAGATGCCACTAAATGCACAGGCAAACTGTACTTCTGGATTGTGTATAGTTATTCTAGCTTTTGGTATTTCACATTGATTTTGACAGTTGAAAATAAACAATAGAAATAAAATAATAATAGCAAATAAATAAAAACTATGATATACAGTATACCCTGAAAATGTATGGTATATTACCTCCACCATTGAATAGATTCCTTTTTACAAACATAGTAGTCTACTCTAACATACTGTATATAGATATTTGGGTGATTTAACATCCCATTCATTTTCTGACCTGTCATACAGATTCATGGATGAACATTTTTCAACCCAGCAACTTTAATATGGGTGAACCAACCTGCAGAATCCCTTAGTCAGCATGATGGCTAGGGACTTCTAGGAGTCAAAGGCCGCTCATCTTAAATCTACTGAGGTTTAGAAACAAATTAAACAATGCATAGTGTCTCTCAGATGTGAAATGCCTTATTAGTACCTCCACAGTGAATTCTGAAATTCTCCCTTCTCCTGAAAGTCAAAAGGAACGGGAGTCAGTTTCTAAAATATACCCTTTATGTCATGTGTATAACAATATTTCCAATGATAGTGACTAACAAGTCCCATTCAAGTATTTAGTATCCAAGGTTATGAAAAAATTAAAAGGACTAATAAAAAGAATTGATTGTATAAACATGTTCAGGTATTCTTTTGCCTAAATGATAAGAAAAAATAATGCTTGATTTATTTTTAACATATTTTGAGTTAATACAATTATTTGCCATAAGAATGTACTCCTATCATACTCAAAATTATAATTTGAAAGGGCTGTACCCATAGGCTTTTGTTGGACATTCAGCCTTACAACCCTGATTTTAACATTATGAGTGCTAGACTTGTCCAAGGTTCCCATGGAACTCCAGATGATTTCTGATCTCCAAACCTTCCGTCAGGTTTTGAAAACCTGGCTATTTGAACAAGCCGGGCTAGCCTGATCATTATTAATTTTAATGGGTTTTTAAGTTTATATTTTAATTGTTATTAGTCATATGATTTATTGGATACCTTGTTTAATAATGTTTTAATTTTTGTATTTCATGTTTCTTAATTGTGAGCCATCCAGAGTCCTTCGGGAGATGGGTGACATACAAATCCAATAAAATCAATAATAAAAATCAATCAAAATGCACCCTCCATTTTGTGAGCCATCATGTGATCTATGCCATTCTGAAGGGAACCTGAAGGATGGGTATATACCCTTTTCCATCTGATTCCTTAGTTATTCTTGCCTCTTTAAAAAGAGAGGTGCTCCATTGTTTTTTCTAATCTTAAATCATCTGGCCCAGGCATATTTTGACAGTCTCTTCATATGTTTTGTATTCATAGTATTAAATGCCTAAAAAAAACTGAACAGCTCAATTTGTGATCCTAAAACAAGCACAAACCAATTTAAAGCAAACCAAAAAATTAATCTTATTCATTAAACTTTGAAACATATATTGAAAGATCTGTATAAATAGCAGTAAATCAACTCATTTAATTATTATATTTATTTTTAGCTATATATACTGCTAAATTCACATAACAGTAATCTATTTTAAAATTTAGCTTTGCCAGATTTTGAATAAAATTCCACTCCATTACAAGTTACCTAAATAGAAATAAATAGAAATGTACCACCTCAAATGCATGTGCAGTTTTTAATCAGAAGAAAATATTAAAAACCCATTTTAATCACTAGGCCCAGGAACAAAGTCTTTAGTCTACAAATAAAAGTATTAGTAGTGAACTTGAGAAATTGTGGAGTGTATTAACTGGGAAATACCTCTTAGGTCTTTTGAAATGCAAATTACTGATTGATCCTTCACAAACTCAAGCAATGTGTGTTCTTTCAAGAAGGAGGGTTTCACAGAGTGAAGAAAACAATTCAGTGTATTTGAGAGGTGAATTTCAAATACCACTCAGTTGTCACAGTGAGAGTTGAATGGTGCTCTTGAAAGATGAAACAAACTGATGGATTGAGATTTAACAATCTACTCCATGCCCCAAATGCCTTAAGTAGTTTCAGATCAGTTTTAACTTTTGAGGTAGGCATGCATTACAGAAATTAACTAGATACTTTGTCAATATCAACCAATCTTGTCTGTCTTCTCTTGTGGGGATAAAGCAGCAGTTTGTCCTAAAACTTTCACCAAGTGATAAACTTAGTTCAGCATTTACAGCATACAGAATATTAATTTGAGGTAGAGCTTCCCCTAAACTAAGATACTGTTTTCCTAAATCCTCAAATGATAAATCTGATTTGTGTAGGTACAGGTTTAGGATGAAAAGTTCTTTGTGGAAAGGAGCCATTTGCATTTTTATTAATCCAATTAGGATTTAATGCTGCCAAGTAAAAAGGAGTGGTGAAAATCCTTCCACTCCTCTTCTGAACGAGTCAAAGATAGCAGATCGGAGCAAACATTCTGTTTAACTCTTTTAAAACAAATGAGCACCTTCATTCTATTATACATATATATATTCATTTTATTCTACACTATATTTAATGTATTTTTATGCAGAATTGCAGTTATCATACTAAATTCAATCAGCTGCCGCTTACAAATCTGTAAGAGGAAAAAAAAATGGTACTTGCAAATCCATACATATTTTTCCAGAGATTAAGCATCAGTAAGATTTGCTTCTCAGTGGATAAATCCATTGATCTACTGCCTGGTTATTGAGTCACTTCAGAAGCTGTAGAATATCTCACAGCTCTAATGTGAGTGAATGGATGCACTCTTTAATGCACAGAGAGTACTTCTGTGTTCCATGTGACCTTCAGGAATCTATGATAAGAATTATAACAATATGATGGCTTCGTTTGTACAATGAAGTGCTGACATTTCAAAAGGAGTATGAAGGCCCTTTTCCTACCTTTTGTTGTAATTTGTTCAATATTCCTAACAGTTGGTATAGTATATTTTAAAATTGAAAAAAAAAATCCCCAAAAGCTGTATGGGTTTAAAATACCAGAGGAAAGAACAGGAATTCAGCAGACAAACACAGAAGATGTAATTGTGCAGTTGATATTATTTTCTGAGATTAAATGTAGTGTTTTAAGAAAAGGATGTGAAGCAGAATAGACTTTTGCAAAGGCTTTACAAAAGAAGTGAGCTTTGATAATGGATTACATGGATGAAAAGAAGAAAATGAACACATGTGGTTGCAGAACATTTCTAGATTCAGAATAAAAATGATAGAAATTGGCTGCAATGTTCTCTTCAGAACAGTAATAGTGTTAATAAGAATGTGGATGAGGAAAACAAAAAAGTCTAGAAAGTGGACACTGAAGAAGAGAGACAACAGAAGAGAAAGAACTGGAGTAAAAAAAATAACAAAATATGAAGATCTGCAAATAGAAATAAAACAATTTGGAAAAGCAAAGCAAAGATAGTAGCGAGCGTAATTGGTGCCCTGAGTTCAATGCCAAAATATCTGGAGAGAATCCTTTGAACACCATAAGCATTGTCAAAAATCACCATGTCAATTGCAAAAGGCAGCTTTACTTGGAACAGCTTCCATCCTGCTATGCTACCTTTAAAACTGTTGAACAATATCTGTCTATCCGGTCCTTAGAAAAGAGTCGATAAGTGGACAAAAATGCCAAATCTGGCTGACTGTGCAACCAATCATAATAGCTCCCTATTGTTGTAAATGTATTCATTGAAATGACAAAATTACAAAAGCAAGGGTCACTAGCTACATAGATCGGTGATGGTGAACCTATGGCATTGTGCCAGAAGTCGCACATAGAGCCCTCTCTCTGGGCATGTGACCGTCACCCCAACTCAGCTCGACCATGCATGCATGCATGGCTCCTGCTGGCCAGCTGGTCCTCAGATCTCTGTCATGCATGCATGTGGGGTGGGATGGGGTGCACACAAGGGTTGTGCGCACATGTGCCAGGGTGGGGCACACACGCAGGGGTCGTGCACCCATGCATGGGGTGGAATGCATGTGCAGATCATGCACGTTTGTGCAGGGGAGCAGGGGGTCGCACATGCATGCATGGGGGGGTCCACGTCCGGGACATGCGTGCATTACATCTTGGAGATGCACACGTGCTTTGGGCACTTAGTGTCAAAAAGGTTAGCCATCACTGACATAGATATTAAAATATGTAAGAGATACATTTCTTTTAATCTGCTTTCTCAAAATTCTCAAAAAAAAAAAATCTTCATTAAAATTTTGCTAGCTGGAAAACTAAAAATACATGACTAAAGAAGGTAATGACAAACGGCTTCCATATTATTGCCAAGAAGACATATCACTAAGAGTTAGCCCTGGATCAATGGATATTTTTCTCATTATCTTTGTCATTAATTTGACAAAGCTCTCTGTTGTGGATGCTGCATGCTTTTGTTCCTAAAGAGTTCATCACTATCATTAACAATCGTTATCTCAAATTCAAGGGTTTCTAAATATTTTAGAACTCAATTTGCTGTAGTAAAGACAAAAATAAAAAGGTAGTATGATAAATCTTTCATTGATGATAGTCAGAATCAGAGTTTGTACCACTTAGGGAACCGCAACCAGCACCTTCATGATAAATAGTTTTATATCAGCTTCTGCAGGACTCAGCAATAAATGCTAAATCTCTGTGTTATTAGCATTAGCTGCCAGGTTTTGCATATGCAAACTTTACATCTACTTCAATTAATGAAGCTGCTCTACATAATGTATATTATATGCACATTCAAAAAGAATTTGTAAGCTCTTACTAGGACAGAAACTTCGTGTATTTATCAGAAGTCTTGTGTTCAAAAAATTAACTATTAGATATAGATGTATCTATTGATTCTTAATTGCTTGCTGGGACATCTTGGGACATTAACTGCTAAGTGCCATAAGCAAAGATTGGAGTCTGTGATCATGCAGTGCCGCATAAGAAGATAATATAGAAGTCTGCTTCTGGCCATGCAACATTATTAGTGGACTGAAAAACCAATCACAGTTACTTTACAAGATAGTGGGATTCAACTCCTGATTTACTTCGTTCTAAGATTATACTGTAAATAAAACATATTCTGTTTTTCACCATGCAACCAACCTTGCAAGCTCTTAACTGATGTCAAATTTTCTTATAGCCATATGCTTTTGAATCTAGCTTCTCTTTGATTAATGCAAATTGTAATGTGGTATCTTCTGTAAGAGTTTAAACAATCATTACAGTTTTTAGCAATATTTTTTCAAGATACACTTCATCTTTACAATGACAGATATATAGCTATAATTATGTACCACACCATACTGCACATCCAAGCAAATTTTCCATCAATAATAGTAGTAGTAACAGTAGTACTAGTAATAATGTGTTCTCCAAAATAATAATAAAAAAAATTCCAGATTACAATACATGTAAAAGGATAACTAGACAGGACTCTCATAACACAAATGATTAAAATATCCTTTGGATTTCAAAGACAGAACAGTTTATCCTGGCAAAGGGAATAAGTATTACATGTTGAATTAGTGTTGTGATCCTGTAACTAATACTAGCATGTATCCAGGTCCAATTACAGCATTTAAATTTATGACATCTCCATTACTATAGCAAACTAGTGACTAGTGTCACCTTTTGCAGAAAATCTGCATTGACATGGACAGCAATAAAAAGTCTACACATTTATCAAAACATATTTTGACACATTTCATGTAGTCCTTTATATGTACTCAATTCATTTGACTGCAGCTTTATTAAATATAAGCAGCTCAGTCTTGGAAGGATAGAAACGTTTGCTGCTAAACATTATCTTCAATATGTAGCTGTGCATTTTGTATATATGTGACTGTGTATGCATGTACTATGTGTGTGTCACTATTTCTGACACTTAATTCTCATATAAAATATCAGGGTTTCTCAGAAACGTAAGTGTGCTAAAATTAAAGCTTAACATAATATTTCAGGCTTTTATTTTCCATAAGAGTTCCAGTTTATGGAGGATAACAAAATTAAATGTTCTTTTTTTAATCTATCTGACCTCTACATCTGTAAACAAAAGCAGGGCTAGCATGTAATAATTGATTAAAGCAGACAAAAAAATAACTCAATACATTCAGACAGTTTATATTAGCCATAATTTTTTTAACGTATTTGCTTGCTTGGTTGAGAGTCATTCAACAGAAGAAAGCCTTGTATATCAGATCAAAGATCCTCTTAACCAGCATCACATTTCCAAGAATGGTTGATTAAATGTCTTTACAAGATCAGAGTAGTTAAAACAATGGTCAGTAATATACAACCATGAAAGCTGAAGACTGAGAAGAAGAGAAGTAGTAAAAATGTATGTTATTTATGAAGCCATAGATCAGGGTGTCGAACTCATGTCATCACGGTATCATCATGTGATGTGACTTTTTTCCCCTTCACTAAACCAGATGTGGGTGTGGCCAGCACAAAGCACACCTAGGCCGCAGGCCAAGGGTTTGACAGCCCTACTGTAGATGAAGCTGTACTAATGGTACCATGGACTTCAAGAAGAACCAATCAACATTTCCTGAACAGAATAAAAGATTGTTCCTACCTTGAGGCTACAATCAGCAAGCAGAATCTCACAAATTTTATGATTATAAATAGCAAATTTGTGGTAAAAAGTAGGGAAATACAAAAGAAACAATGGTTAACTGGAATAAAAAAAAAGAAATCCAAATGTTATTCAAATTTGTATTTACATGGAAATATTCCCTAGTATATTCTGTACTCTTACTCTTATTTTCTTTTCTTTTTGTTTTGCCTGTAGTACAACTAAAGGACTGACCCCACATATTTTCAGCAGTATTGAAGCGGCAATTTTTTAAATTGAAGACTTAAATGAATTTACTATCATATGGCTTAAAAAAATATAACCCCTGATTAAAGCACCTTTCCCTCTGAAATCAGTTCTATTTGAAAATTTCTTCAGTATCTGTCCACAACAGGGAGTCTGCCACTCCCATTGTTACTTCATACACACAAAGATATTTTTTTCCTTTTCTAAGCCCTTGGCTTCTTTTTTACCTCTGCTGGAATTCAGCCTGATTACAATAATATTTAATCCTGTAGGCCTTCTGGGATCCAAGATGCGGAAATGAGATTTTCTAAAGAACATTACAGATTATCAACTGTTTTATAACCTTCATAAAACCATTAATGCCTTTCACAGCATAGGAAAGAATTGCAACTAATGGTTTATTTTAAGTTTACAATTAGCTGCTTCCCTGATCACCTATGGTGAACAAGAATTATCTGCTAGTGACCAGGCAAGACCCTGTACTCACTTTGAACTTTAAGAAGCTATTTAGGCTTTGGGCTAGAAAGAGAGAAAGCCATGTACAGTTTGTGAAACAAAGCACCCTGTTTAAAAGCTTTGTAGATTATATCTCAGCCATTTTTCCCACTGAATATTACATGCATTTGTGATTGATGGCTTTAAGGAAGAAGCCGATTAGTAGACAGCTGATATTAGAAAAAAGATCACCATCTTTCTATTCCTCTTCTATGCCTTAATATTTTTCTCTTTGATAAACATATCACAAAGACATGAAAACCCAAAACTACACAGCTTGGGTAATGCAGTAAACAATTATTTTAGCAGCAAGTAATGTAATGCAACAGGTGTGTTAGTCCAATGTGCAAACTTTAACTATGCTCAGGAAATCACAATGTCTACCTCTTTCTTAATTAAGAAGCCTTTTCAGTTTCTTCCAGATTAATTAATGAAGACCCCATTCTGTTATGGTATTACTTAACAGTCTGACATCTTCCAAGTGGATGATGAACATGAAAATGCACTTATATATTATTTTCAGCCATGTATCTAAAAATATAGATGGTATAATTTGTACATATTTTATCAGCTTTTCAAGCTGCACATAAATTTTGAGCAATATTGAGAAATAGTCAATATAGCAACATCAGCTACCCAGAAAAGATCTGATGAACATTACTGATTACATAAACATTTTATCATCAGTATGTCATAATTCAGAAAGAAGTGTTACAAACTGACACGACTGTATCTGAATTTGGAAGAACAACAGTTAAAACAGAATTAATGTTCCACATTAATAAACTTACATTTTTAAATTTTTCAGTGAAGGATTTGAATGTATAAGCAAATAATATAAATCCTACTAATTTATTACCCTCCTGGCAAAGTAATCACAAAAATTGTTATTAGAGAAACTATAACAAGTGTATAAACCTTCACAACTGATGCATTTGTTTTAAGAATGTGACAATGCAAATAGAGACTTCTCGGTAGAAGTCAACCTCTTGGGGGAAGGAGGTGGCCGATGGGAGCTGCTTTTGATAAGTCTTATATGAGCACTGGTGCCTTAAGCTTGAGAGGTCTGAATGCTGAACTGGAATAAAGGATTCCATGTCCCCATATGAACATGGAATTAGTTCAATTGTATGATTCTTACCCTGTTTATATTTCTTAAAGATATATATCCGCAAAGTTGTTAAAGGGACATTTGAAATTCTGATCCCCAAAGATTCAGAATGGAAATCCTGTATCTTCTTGACCATGTTATTAATTGGTAGTTGTGTTTCTGTACTGCCATCAAAGTTACAATACTTGTAAAGAGACCTTGGTGGAGCAGGCTGCAAGGACTTAGCCTAGCAAGCCAGCTGCCTGTAATTAGGCATGTTCGAATCTCACCAGGCTCAAGGTTGACTCAGGCTTCCATCCGTCCGAGGTAGGTAAATTGAGGACCCAGATTGTTGGGGACAATAAGCCGACTTTGTAAAAATGCCGCTAATAAGCAGGCATATACAAGGAATGAAGGCTATCGCTAAGCACATTTATTTGTGCTTAACAAATTGTAAGCCACCCTGAGTCTCCGGAGAAGGGTGGCATATAAATGGGATTTTTTAAAAAAAATAAAAAAAATACTGCCAATAATGTTTACTGGAAAGATTATCCCAATCTGGTACTTTATGGTTATGACTACAGCATCCAATATTTTTATAATCACTATGGAGGGTTCTGAATTTGGTATACACAGGAATTTGGCACACGTGAGAATTGGGTACACACAGGAATTTGATGTATACAGGAAATTCTGGCCAAATAATTACAATCACATGACTATCAACATTCTCTGGAACCCCATAATAATATCATCTTGATAATAGTTTAATTGCTAGTTGAATTATTAGCTGAAATGGAACTAGTGATCTCTGTATTTTAATTATTGGAGAAGTTGTTGTTTGGAAGCATGATCAACTCTCTGAAATGATGTCTTTATATTAACCATACCATATAATAAAGCCAGTGTAATGTACTAGTTAAGATATTAGGTTAAAAACTGGGTGGCCCTGAGTTCTAGTCCCACCTTAAGTAAAAAGTCAGCTAGGGGACCTTAGGCTAGTTACCAAGTGAGCTGGGGGACCTTAGCCTTAGAAGCCACTTCTGAAAAGCCTTGCCAAGAAAACTGCAGGGGCCTGATTAAACAAGCCCTGAAAAGTTGACCCAACTGCATTGAAGAAAACTAATAGTTGGAGATGACTGAAATTAAATTTGGAATATAACTTTACAAATCCAAATTATATTCAGTTACTAGTTGTTCCCATGTTACATTATTAATTTTGTGGATTAGCTTGTATTGCCTATTTCTATTTGTATGAATATATGTGACTTTTTAAATACATTCACATTTAGCCCATACATATAACATTCCTAATCAGTTTCGTAAGCTAAGGTTTCTGGCCAAGACCATAGCTGATGAACAATCAGTAGAAAGCAACCTGCTTAAAATAATTACTCACCTGGGCCTGAAGGTTTTCAGTGAACTGCTACAAGAAGTACAGTGAAATTTTTAGCTCTTATTTTAGCTCCCATTTTACTAAGCTCTTTCAAATAAATTCTACCTTTTAACTGTTATGAAATAAATATAGTTATTCAGGCAACAATCCTACTATGTATTCTATTTAAAGAAATATTTATTTAAATACAGAGGTTAAGACTTTAACAACTAACTACCTTCCCTTACTGATTGCAGCTCATCTTCTAACTGCCAGCTCCAGATAGATTTCTGTAAGGCTGTCAAACTTACGAAAATATATCTTCCTTAGAAATTTTGAACACAGTCTGACTTTTTTGGTTTACCCCAAAGTTTTGTACTTTTAATTGATGTGTTTTAATAAAATAATAAATCATGGGTTATTCTTTAATGATATACCCTCTCTTAGGTTAAATTTGAGTTGGGGCATATACCAAGGATGTCCTCTTTCTCTCTTCATTTGAACTGGGCTTGAAAGCATAATCAGAAATTCTGAAGACATCAATTGAACTTTTGTGGGAAAAGAATATATGTTACAACTCTATGCAGAGAACATGTTATGTTTTACGGTTAGATCAGAAATGTTCACAATAAGGTTCATACCTTATAATTTATTATTACAAGATTTTGGTATCCTGTTTGGTTGATCTAAAAATTAAAGCAATCAATCAGACTTGATGCCATTGAGTCACAATAATAATTTTAGTAAATAGAACAGGGGTGTCAAACTCGATTTCATTAAGGGCTGCATTAAGGTTGCATTTGACCTTGAGGGGCTATGGCCAAGGTTAATGTTACTATGGTCAATGTTACTATGGCCAGCTCAATGTTACTCATATCAGGGGCATCTGCGGTGGCCAACTGCTAAGGCAGGACTTCCCTCAGGCCCTCACTCTCATTATAATCTCCTTCCTTCTTTCCCTTCCCTTCCTTTCCTTCCCCACCCCTTCCTTCTCTTTACTTTTCCCTTTCCTCTTCATACTCCTTTCTTCTTCCTTTCCCTCTTTATTTTTCCTTCCTTGCTCGCTTCCCATTTTAACTTCTTTGTCTTTGCATGCTCAAATGCAAAAGGAAAACATTTCTCCTTTTTTAGGTTGTTTTACCAGCCCTCCTGAGCTCCGTTTTTTCTGGCAGATGCACTGCAGGCTTGTCCTTTGCTAGTCCTAGGGTGGCCTCACAGGCCAGATCTACGCACCCTGTGGGCCAGATTTGGCCCACAGGCCTTGAGTTTGATACCCCTGAAGTAGAAGAACTAAATTATAAGCTGTGGTCAGGTTCCCTTGTTTATCTTCACACAACAATTCTGAGGAAATTCTCTAAGTGAATTTGTTCTTAAGCATATATTTTTTTAAAAATATAGATAGAATCCTTTGAGAATGCAAGATAAATATGACTAAGATAAATTTAAAATATATTTTGATAGGCCATCCAATATTAATTCTATAATTGGAATATATACAAATTATATGAATATGTAGAACTTTAACTATTTTGTTTTCCTCACAAGTGTGTAATGTTTATTCTACACAGTATAATTACTTGTTGAGAATAATGAATTTAACTTTCCAACCTTTAAGGATTATAATTATATATTTTTTACTTAGAGGCAAGAATTAGGATTTATTCAGGTCCTCTTCAGTACAAATTTGCACACAGAAGTTATTATTTGACCCCACTGATACTCTGAGAAGTCTCAGGATCACGACTAGAGTTTTAAGAATTATCCTTCAGAGATATTATAAATAACCTGGTAGATCTCTGGATTACACAACAGCTAAAATAACTGATACTGTTGCTTTCTAAGTACCTTCTCCTCTCCAGCAAGCTAAATTAATTGATTCAATTAATGTGAGAAGAATAAATGTACAAAATACAACCTAAAACACAAATGGGGAAATTTTCAGGTGGATTGGTATGCACTTAGGATGAAGCACATCTCCAAGTACATTTAAAGGCTCATTGAAAAGTGTTAAATCTCTATATCATTATGCGCAAACAGAACGATTCTTCTATTCTTTTTAAATGTTAAGGAGGAATTGGTTGCAGCCAGAACAAATTTTAGTTCATTTTGATCTCTTTATGTCATTCACTGCAGCCAGCAGGATCAAGTTAAATTTGGATTCTTCTGCTGGTTCCTTTTTTAGCTTGTAGATCTTCAGTATCTGAAGATATTTGAAGGTATATCAACCACCCAGGAACTTCCTTGATTCTGACCTCCCCCCTCCCCAATTAAATTAATGAAACAGGACATGTGGCTATGGCCCACAATGACTATCTCTTATCAGACTTAAAATTGTTTATATTCTTTCTTGACAGTAAGACTGGATAATTCTGGAGAAGCTGTGATACTTTTGTAGCTTCAGATGAACCCAAGTTATATTGGTTACATGATCTGATTTCAATTATATTTGTGGCAAGAGTATGAAATTTAAATGTTATTTATTTATTTATTTATTTATTTATAATTTTAATGTATAGGCTGTCCACCTCACCTCAGAATAACTCTATTTATATTTTGGACAAATATATGCTGGACACTAGAATGTCTGACTGCACACCTGCTAATTCTCCTATCATCAGTCTTCAAGCTCACTGATCCTGTTATGCTTTTAGATTGCCATGTTTGTTTAAGTGGTCTTTTCTGCTGGATTGTAGTAGAACAGAAATTTGAGTTGGGTGCAATTAGGAACTGTGACGGTGTGATTTTGCCAGCCTAGCTTCAAACTGTAAACATGAATATTAACTGCACTTTCTCTGCTCTGTCTGCATCCCTTATCTCGTTACTATGGTGTTACCCAGGTGATTATGATTTGTTTGGATTAGTTTCACATTCCTTTTAGCATGGACATTTTACTGATTCTGCACAAAGTTTGGTTTCACTTCATACTTCTTCTTTGTTCTCCTCCTGTAAGCATAGCTCTGATAAGCTCTGTGTTTGTTATTAATAATGTAGTTAGTAAGGTTTTTGTTTTTTTCAATAAACTTTATTAGACTGTTAAATCGTGTTTCATTTATCATGACTTGACAAGGGAATTCTCAAGATCCACTCCTCCATATCTTAAAGTTTTAACAAGTCGCCTCATTGAGATGTGGGGTGGCAGGTGTTTCTCCGGCTGTAGATCAGACTCGACAGGAACTGTCATGTCTTGGGTGATACTGAATATGTTCATGAAATTTGGGGGAGAGATCACTGGAACTTTGGAGTTAAACTACAAGAACTAATAAGTTCCCTTGAATGGTACTAAAAGGAAACCAGCTGAAATTAAATCAAAACAAAAGAAAACTGCTATTGGAAAATAACTAACTGGAGTTTAGGCCTGTGATTCAGCCTTTTGTGAATAATGCTCTTTTCCAGATTGTTCCTTCCATATCAACTGCCTCTGGATTTGCAGATATAACTGTGTGAAGGAACATTTTCACAGTTACAGTATATCTAGTGCACTTGCTGCAGCTGTTCCCAAGCCAATGAGGTTTGGCATTGGTTATCCATACCTTGATTACTTTAACTACGCAATGTGAGACTAAGTGTCTAGAAGTTACATGTGGTACATACTGTATGGCAGGAAGGTTGTAACACTGAAGATATATGATCCCTGTATTGAAAGACCTACATTAGTTGTAAATTGCTTGAAAGTTATTAATTTTAATGCCCTAGAAGGGCTTGGATGGTTTAACTATCCAAACATTTGTCTCTCTCATTACACACCTGACTATTAGTATTTGCAAAACAGAGCCTACTATTATGTGGAAATGGTTTTATGTTGTGTTGTTGTTGGCCTTAAAAATGTCAAGAGGCTGGAGGCTGTGTTCATCTGTGGACAGATCTACTTTCTAGCTAGCTTCTAAAAGATCTGCTACTTTATGCAAAAGTGAGATTTTTAGTAAGCCCTCTCATGATAACTATTAACTATGAACTATGATCCAAATACAAATGTGATTTAATCTTGTTTGTAATTATTTAATAGTTATAATCTGCCTTGATAATGAAAGAAACAGAAATATATGATATAAATTTTATTATTATTTAACGTTAAAATATACCATACAATACAATACTAACTTATAATAATGACATTAATAACACTATATTGGTATATTAGTACAATAGTAAATAATCAACTGGTCTGATTGCTATGTATTTATAATTAATAGACCACAGTAAGTTATGAGTTTCTTTAGCAGCAAAATATATACCAAATATTGACTTATTTTACATCTGCAAGCTGAACTGGATTTTAAAAGTAAAAACCTGCATCTTTCTCTACTTAATTTCCCCCTCATCAGAACTAGATTTTTTTTCACCCACATTTTTACAGCCAGCTAGACATATGTTTGTTTCTGTGAAAATATATTTAATTGCATAAAAATAGGGGTATATTTTTCAAGAAAAAATACTTTCAGTTCAGGAAAAGTGCATCCAAATATAACTATCAGTCAAACTGATTTCCCAATTAAAATACCACAATAGTTGGGGAATAAAAAGGTCCCTGCCAGCTGAGAAATACTATTCATCCTCAATATATTTATGCAAAGAATTCCACTTCTGTTACTTAGTGTCAGCTCTGCTTGACAGATGAGAATGTAAAAACAGAAAATCTAAGAGTACTGTCTGCAGCCAATGCAGTACTCAAGGTCAGAATTCGCTAAGAACAAACTTGTGCCATATTAATAAACAAAAAATGAAAAGTATTTTGTCAAGAAAAGGTAGCTGTAACTTTCACAGAATCACAAAACTCTTCGATAAGTCCACCATTATCCTCCATGTTCTTAAAAGTGTAATACAGTAAATTCACATTTTATTTATTTATTTATCCAATTCATATGGCTACCCATCTCAACAAGTGACTCTGGGCAGCACACAATGTTAAATGAAATAAAACAATTATAAGCATTGGTGATGCTTTATTTCTTATTCCATTAAAGGTTGCCTTTTCTTTGAAAATTAAAAGTAACATACGTGTGGGGAGTGTGTGGGGAGCGGGAGAACTGCCTAATTTTATCCCCACACCAATAATCTTGTGAGATAAATGAACTGAAATGGAATTACTGGCCCTAAGCCATCTAATGAAGACCATAATACAACCCAGACTCTTGATGTTACTTGTCACTTGATCTAAGTGGTCTTATCAAAACCACATTTTATAAAAATGTGGAAAAAAGCAGTATTAATTAAAACAATTAGGAAACTCTAGCTGTTCTCAATTAACAAGACTGCTCTAACAGTACTGCAGAACTGCAGTTAATTTATCCATCCTGCTGTCTGAACATTTTATAAAATGACTGGGGTGGGTAGAGGTTATATCTACATGCCTGTAAGAGAAGCTCAGAGAAATCTTTTACATACTCATGCTAAATGTTACAAAATTGAGTGCTCCAACATCTAAGAAGTAGTTCAGTCAACTTCTGCCCTTGTATTGATCTCTGGTGTCTCCCTACACTTACCTTCTAATCCGCTCCATAATTACATGAACTGCCTATGCTTCCTAAACCTGTCAATTCTCCTGAATCCATTTGCAAATGACTGTACTTGAGTCTGAGAAGTAGATCAAGCAACCTGAGGTTGACCAAGGTGCATTCCTGTTATTCATGCCACTCTTAAAATTGCTTCCCCTGCAGACACTTCTAGTGCTAGGCAATATTCTCTTGCCTTGGAGAGAGATGGTATTGATCCACTTTCTTTAACATGCTAATTTCCCTGTGATAGTGTCAATCACCAAAAGGATGGCACTTCAAAGGGAAAGGTTTCTAAGAGGAAACATCTTCTTCAGCTACAGACAAAAAGCCATTCTGAGACAAAAAACAACAATGTGTAACCTAGACTAAGTAGAAATTTTTTTTGAAGGGAACAGCAAATCATTTCCACACCATGCCATGAAAATACAGCCATTAGAAGCTGAATTCCATACGAAACCAACATAATTTAAACAAGTCAAAATCCATTGGTCATGCTGATGACTATCTACTAAAACTGATACAAGGCTTTTCTATTTAAGATGCCATTCAGCACCTGGGGTTACTCAGGGAATTGCATTATTATATTTTCTGGGGAAGACCTACTTTTTTATTTTTAATTTCCTTCAACTAGTTTTCATTCAACTGGTTCACTAGACTGGTTCACTAGACTACCAATTGAAGGAATTACTTTGTTAAACAAAGAGGCACTATATTTTTTTAACTTTGTTGGGTGATATGGAAAAATATTTTCATACTTAGAAGAAATATAAATGAATAAAATATACATCTTTTGGCTGTAATATATATATATTTTGCTCCCACTTCCCCAATGGAAATATTAATCTGGAAAGTAACTGTGGAAGCAAGTAAATTTCCTACAAGAATCAGCACCATACTTCCTAAAAGTTCTTATTTTGAAACATAAAAAAAAAATTCCTCAAATCATTCAGACCTGAGTCAGAACATTAAGAACATGCTAAACAAAGGCACCGCACCCAACAACTTTATGTGGAAGGCCACCATGATGAAAATATTTGGGTAGAGAAAATATAAAGGAAAAAAGCATTGGACTGATAAGAAAAAAAGATAAGGGGAAATACATATATTGTGAAATGTCATTGCTCTGTATTTTAACTCAAATCTTAGAAGTGTAATTAATACTCAGAGAGATATTAGGGTTCAGATTGCAAATCCTTGATCCTCTTTAAAAGAAAAGAAGAGGTAAAATTTGAAACAGGATATGCATTGTTCTAAAATATTTTTACTTTTTACAAACATATTGCTGATATCTAAGGCTGCCTGCTGAAAGAAAAATGCATCAAACAAAAGGAGAGCTCCTTTTTCAAGAAATGTGATCCAGAATCAAAGAAGAGTCAAGTAGGAAGATGTAAATCTTAAAGTAAGCATATTCCTCCTGAAAAGATATCTCTACCTCTTCAGCGTGGACTGCATGCTGATCAGGCATCAATCTTGTCTATATTTACCTGCTGTCAATATTGTGGGATGAAATCAGTGTTCTGTTTAACCTCTGACCTGCCAGAGCTGAAACAAACAAAAAACGGATCTGGAGCCATGGGAGAGCACAGCCAACTGGCAAACAGCAGGGAACCAATTGTTCAAGTGACATTTGGCTCTGGCGCAGGCAGCCTCTTTGGGGCAAACTGTTATTCTCTCAAACAAGGCATGAAGAGATAACACCATAAAATATGAACAAAATGGAACTTGTTTTCTTGCCACTAAATTGTTAGCTTTATGGGACTTCATGCTGAACAGTATGAAAAAAAATCCAATTTGCTTTGAAGCGCATTAGTCTGTCTAACATCCTAATTATTGTTTACATTGCCATTTGACTTCTATTAAGAATTGAATAATTACCTAGCAGTTCATAGTTTAAAAATACAAGCAAACAGGATTATCTGGATAATTAAGACACTGTACTGCAGCTTTGAACCAGTGCTGTGTAAAGCATCTTTCCCATAATGTAAGTTATTATTAATGAACACTTCAAAATGATGCTGAACCTTAAGCATATGGTAAGATGCGGCTTACAGTAATTTAAACAATGTTATTTACAATGTAACCAGATTTAAGCACAGAAAAGCTTAATTTCTTCCATTTTCCATTTCCTCACATTTCTTCATCTACTGTAAGCCGTAGCTTTTGAGCAGATTTTTCACTTATATGTCCACATTTCATTATAGTCTATTGATTTAATGGACCAATTCCAAAGGGAATGTATATTATTCCCAATTATCAAATCAGAGGGTACATCATTCATCCTAACACAATTATGCAAATAAGTCAAATAGTATCATTTGTGTCATCTTACGTCATTCAGTGATCATATCATTAAGCAAATGATGAAAATAACATAATATCCCTCATTACCAAAATGATGTTAAACTTAGTTGTATGTTTATTTACAGGGTTGATGGAGTGTTCCACTTCCAACTGACGCTAAGTGGTAAACAATTTTCTCTCCATAACTCAAGTTAAAAACAACAGCATAAAAATACCATCTCCAGGTCTTTGCATATTCTCTGAATATCAGAGGGACAGGACAATCCAAACATTGGGAGAATACTATTCCACAAAGGTAGCAGCAATAAAAAGGGCATAAAATTCAGCAAAAATATTGTCTTCTGCATCTGAAATTGACTGCACTTAAATCCTGTTAATCAATGATTCACTTTAATAATCTCATTTTAAACACGATAATCATTCATTATTCTCCTATTTTTTCTCATAACAATAAGCTTGTTAAAGAAACTAGATCATGGGACAATAATTGGCAAAACCATTCAGTGATCATTAAAGGGAGATCCAAGTTTCACTCTACTATTACAGTGGAGTGGAACTTGGATTCCCCTTTAAAGTTCAAGAAATAGTCCTAAGCAGTAGGCTAAGACAACATTTCCTATTTCATAGTTTATTACCCAGTCATTATGAGTAATGTAATACACTACTGATTACTCTCTTTGGGAAGATGGATTAAAGCTCTACATTTTAGTTGGCTGAGAAATCCAATAAAAATGCTCATGGAGAATCAGTGTGGTCTAGTAGTTAATGTAGAAAGCTAGAAAGCAAAAGACTGTGCTCAAGTCTTGCCTTGGTTATGAAACCATTTGGGTGATCTCTCATCCCAACTCACCTCACAAGGTGGTTGTTGTGGAGAATAGAGGAGAAAGAAGGAGTATTCGTTATGTTCACTACCTTCAGTTATTTGTAAAAATAATAAAGGTGAGATATGGATAAACAAACCAATAAATTACATCTAGAACTGGTGGTTAATAAAACTGCATATATTCACACAAGCTCTTCAATTATAAAGCTTTCCTTTATAATTCATCTATAAAAAATCACAGAATATGGGACATTGGACCTTTCATTCAGTTCAGGAAAAGCATTTTTGTGCACAAGGAATCATACAATATATTTTATTTTACTTTATTATTTTTATTTAATTATTCTTTTTCAGAGAAATTACCTTTGGAATTACCTTTACAAACTGCTTCACCATATACAGTCACGATGTCCATAATATACACAAAACTCATAATTAACTTATGCCAAGGAGAAGCCAGTAATAATTAGTTCTTGAAAATAGAAAAGGTTCCAAATACAACTAGAAGTTCAATATAAAGCATGAAGTAGCACCGATTACTCCAAGTGGACAGAACAAAATGTCAACTGGTGACATTAAAATGAAACTATACTGGTTTCATAAAAAGATAAGGGCATTTCTCTTCCATCAATTGCTCCCTAATCTTAAATTCCTCCAGTTCCCTCCTGACATCTCAGACTTCAATTCCTATAATTTCAATGAGGGAATTAGATGATTGAATAGATCTGAGGAGCATCAATTTGGAAAAGATAAAGTTTAAACAAACTCTACACCAAGCTGAGGAAATACTCTTTAGTATAAGAATAAAGCCATATTAATTGAAGACAGTTTGGTCTAGGGGGTAAGGTATTAGGCTAGAAAGTAGGAGACCATGAGTTCAAGTCCTGCTTAGCAATGAAAACCAGCTGCATGACTTTGAGCCAGTCCCTCTCTCTCAGTCCAACTCATCTCCCAGGGTTATAGGGGGCAGGGGGGGCGGAATAGGAGGAAGAAGGTCTGTTGGATATGTTCGCTGCCTTGAATTATTTGTAAAAATAATAAAGGTGAGATACAAACAAATAAAACACATAATAAATACTGGGCTGACAGGCTCCACATTGCCAACATTGGTGACAATGTTGATGATATATAAAGAAAAGGTAGGAACCACTGCAGTACAAGATAACAAGAATTGGAAGGAAGGGAAAATTGGCTCAGTGAGCTTTTTCATTGACTGAGAATATGATCCTGGAATTCCCAATCAAACAATCCAAAAATTTAGCAATTACTATAGAAGCTACTTCATGGGCTATGATAATCAATGGATTAACAGAAGAGTTTGAACAAAGGATGTCTGGTAAGATCATTGAAATCAATTTCCACTCTAACCTTTTTACCCAGTACTGTAGATACTTTTTTCAGATATGAAGACCAAAGGAATCTTGTAATTATTTTTGTCAAAACATGAGTCTAAGTATCACTACCAGGGAGTGTTAGTTGCTATAGGCAATCCACTGGAATGTGGTGGCCAAAACTCTCAAAATTCTCAGGCTGCAAGTAAATAGGCAGGAAAATCAAGTTTAGAATAATTTGCAACACTGAGGTTACCCTATATGACACTGTATTATTTATTTCTATAACATGCCGCAGTGATTAAGATGTTGGCAGGAACAGGAAGAAAGCCCAGATTCAAGTAATTGACGGAAAAGAACTAACTTGAAAACTGCAGGCCACCCAATCTCCTTCATTCCATCCTACTTGACAGGATTATTGTTAGAATAAAAATAGGGGAGATGATCTGAAGTCTCTGAGAAAGCCAGATAGAAATACAGAAAAATAAACAAAAAATAATGGAAGAGGTAAAAATGGAAACAGAATTTAACATTATAATATATTCATTCATTTATTATGCTGCCCATTTCACCAATAAAGTAAGCCTTTTCTAAGTTTGGGCAACTTAGAAAATAGGAAGAAGGTAAATAGGAAGAAGGTAAAGTATAGTTAAAATTAATAAGACTTAAATAAGAACTAAAACAAAGGTGATGGACAGCAAGGTGAAATATTTTCTCTTACGTCCACACTTCCAACAAACAGCACTAACAGGGATCCAAGTCAGCCAGCAAAACCAAGTCAGCCAGCAAAAACCTCCAGAAGGGAGGTTGCAGATCTTACTTCCAGTGGCAGAATGTTCCACAGGGTGGAGGCTCTAGAAGAAGAGATTCTTCTTCTAGATCCCACTAGCTGGAAGTCCATGGCAGACAGGGTCCACAGCATACCCTTTCCTTTGGAACACATGGGGCAGGCCAGTCCAATTGGGTCAAGATAACTTCTCTTTATAAGACAACTTACAAAGGGATTTAAACATAATAATCAACACTTCAAATTCAACGTGTTTATTTATTTGTTTGTTTGTTTGTTTGTTTGTTTGTTTAAATTTCTATGCTGCCCTTCTCCCAAGGGACTCAGGGCGGTTTACAGGGCAAAATTTAAAATCACACAGTATAAAAATTAAAACAGAATTAAATCAATTTAGCCCCACAAATTTATGAAATTTTATAAAACAACTAATTAAAACCTTTTTATGGGGAAAGACCAGCAAGATGAAATAGATGGGTTTTAAGGGTGCGCTGAAAGGCTCTCAAGTCGGTGGCAGTCTGGACTTCTAACAGGAGCTCATTCCAGAGTGCAGGGGCCACCATAGAGAACGCTCTTCCCCTGGGGGGTCATCAGCCGACATTGTCTGGCCGATGGCACCCTGAGGAGGCCAACTCTGTGGGACCACAGCGGTCGATGAGAGGCTGTTTCTGGCAGCAGGAGATCTCGCAAGTATCCTGGGCCTAAGCTTGAAAGCAAACTAGTAACCAATGCAGCTCATGAAACAGTACTGTTATATGCACCACCCTTCCAGAACTGTCTGCACCACTGCATTATGTATTAGCTATAGATTTTGAATACTATTCAGTGTATCCTCATGTAGAGCACATTGCAATAGTCCAGTTGAGAGGTGACCAGGGCATGAGTGACTGCACATTGAGGGCTCATGATCTATATAAGGTCCCAACTTGGGCAAAGACTCAACATGACTGCCACCTGCTCTTTGAGCCAGAGTTGTGAGTCTAGGAAAATCCCCAGATTGTCATAGGCTCTTTCCAGGGTGGTGCAACACCATCCAGAACTAAAGATGATAAATAACCATATCCTGAAATTTTCCGTAACTACAGCCACTTTGTCTTAGCAGAGTTCATTGAAGCTTGTTTTTTCCCATCAAGACCCCTATAGCCTTCAGACACTGTGAAAGGGCAGCTATTAAGCCTGGCACAAGAAAGGCAACAAAATGGACCCAACCGAAGGTTAGGAACTACATGCCTAAGATAAGAAAAGTATCTTATATAAACTCATATATTGCCTTTCACCTGTTAAATAACTCTAGTCTTCATTACAGCAGAACAGAAGAAATATGTATAGACACTGATGAAATACATTTAGACACATGAAATATTGTCAGACCTCCCAGGTAAACTAGGCAGGAAACATGACAAAGTTGAGCTAATTCTACTGTACTTTATTATAAGGCTACATTTAAAGGATATTACAAACATGAACATTACAAACTTCCTGCCACCACTTTTAACCAATTAGGGTGGATCCTTCCCAGGTTTCTTCCCCTGATCTTTAATCTATTGGGGGCTCTTTCATCTGTTGCTTGATCATTTGCCAAACATCTCTTCCCTTTACCCTTCAAGGACATTCTCATTTACCATTACACATATTAAGCCAACTCCAATACAAACAACCCTTGTTGGTTGTTTTCTATTTTGACTGCTTTCTTGTTTGTTTTCTGCCAATGTCTCAAAAAACTATGGCCCTAGCAATTCTGAATAAGTGATTCTCTCCAAAATGGCCATATTGCCAAAACAAAAAACAAAAAACACCTGAAGTTTGGAGAACTTCTAATCATAGTTTCTTTAGTGGGAAAGTTAATAAGGTAATAATTATTTTGTCATTTTTAAACTTATCCCTAAAGTGAGCTAAGCATTGGGTTAATCTATTTCCTTTTCTTCTTAACAGAAAACGATACAAGTGATGAGCAATATAAATTTAATAAATAAATCCATATAAAGAAATAGTAAATGCTAATAAAGGCAAGTAAAGATTGCACTACAACTACAATTACTGAGAGTAATACCATTAAACCCCTTTATGGATCGCTGCCTTGTCGCGGCAAAGGGGCTTGCGTGGCGCAATGAAGTTATGAGCTATGCCGTGCAG
>JANHFR010000300.1:43479-67377 GCA_032468015.1 Mimophis mahfalensis | reverse complement strand
ACAGGAAGGCCTGGAGGAACATTGTGCATGGGGTCGCGATGGGTCGGACACGACTTCGCAACTAACAACAACAATACCATTAAAAACAAAAATTGTAACATATGTCCAAGAGCTGCTATAGACTTTATAATTTTTCATATTTTGATTGTTTATAATTTCAGACATTGTAAGAACTTATATAAAAAGCAAGCTCTCAAATCTAGTGAAGAAAAGAGTATTATTTTCTCATTTTTAGTTTATGGATGTAATCTTTTTATTTATAAACTGTTCAGAAAATTATGTTAATTGTATGGAGAATTTAAAATGGGTAAGGTAAGATAAGCCTATGTATAGAAAAGAGGAGCCCGGAGGTCTTATGGTGTCCATTATCATTCTTACTCCATCTTTCAGTTCCTTGGAAGAAAAAACTCTCACTATTTCCATTCAATCTCTGAAATAAACCAACTCCTTCTGCATGTTTCTTTGTTGTTCTAAACCTCTGCTTAATTATGCCACATGGCCTGACACTCTGCAGTTTACTGCTCTGTGAAATTAACTTTGAATTAAACACTAATTACACATCAAAATGCTTTGTTTGCATATTCACAGGATGGTGAATCAATACTTCACTGTTATTTTATAGAAGACATCTAGCATGGATTTTGGTCCTGGTGCCATACTGTTGATATATATGACACAAAATGAAAACAGTCAATCTTTTTCCTTTTTGTAGTGAAACTTGTATGCATAGCATTTTGTATAATCAATAATGAACTTTCAATTGATGTGTTCCATGAAAGCTTGCTTATTGCAGCCTATAGCAAGATTCGATCATGCTACAGCATGATGAACAGAGGACAGGAGACAGAGATAATAATTATCTGAAATACTGTAGCTATGTTTTTATTGTGTTTTTTCTTTTAAAATCACACAGATTTTTCTCTTACGAGCCACGTAAAATTTTAATTGCGTGATTCATATTAAATTTATGTCTGCTAAAGTCAGCACAACAGAAAACCATCTTTTCTGAGGACTCAGCACATCACAATATTATATTAACTGTGCAATAATAAATCAGGATATTATCACCTCTCCCACCCCCTATAACCCAGGTTGCTACTTTAATTTTGGAAACTCAGGGGAAAAATCCCATCTAAAGTGCAAATGCTTCACTTCATAACCCAGCCATTCTATACAGTATATTGTTAACACTTTTCCCTCACAAAGAGGTCCCAGACCTATTTTACATATATGTAGTGACAATCAAAGCACACTCTTACAGCTGAAGGCCTGAGCTGTAAAGAGAAATACTGTGCAAATATCACATCCCTATCTCTTAAACAAAGAACTTTAAACCCAAATGGAGTTCATTTGCATGAAATCCAAGACTTCAGCATCTACATAATAGACAGAAGGAGCTTCTCCTTCACTCTTTCCAAAGGAAGCGCTTATCTCCTTTGTGAAAGTGGGAAATGGGTGGGCTATTTTGCATGAGGATGTATACAAGATATGCAAATGAGGGATCTGCTGCATGCAGAAAGCAAACTGGCCAGACAGCTGACAATCCTCCATTCACAGGGGAACCTTCTCTGTCTTCCAATGGGAGTAATGAAAATGGAAAAAACATGTTTGCTTCCCAGGGTGAGAGAAGCTGATCCTGAATATTCATAAAGTGACCATTTAGTCATGGAAGTGTTAATTATTTCCAGCTCATAAAGCTATGTGACCTCACCTGCTCCCAGAGAGTATATCAAAAGAAGGAAATAATCAGATGGAATGAGAGCAGAATTTGATCCCACAAGTTAAAAGTCAGCTAAGGAAAGGATAAAAGACAGAGGGATTCAAAAAATATGAGACATGGTTTGAAATCTTCCTTTCTCACATATTCTTGCAGCTACAATAAAGATCTGAGATCAGTGGGCCATGCTACTAAACACAGATAAATAACCCAGCAATTGCCAGGCTGTTTTTTTCAAAATCTTGCCAAGCTTACAAATTAGAATGAATATTTTACTTTTATAATCAAACTATAAACATTTCACATTTAATTCATACAAACCTGATAAGGCTAGCCACAATTTGCTACACATATTAAACGAGGAAAGAAAATAAACTGCAATTATTTCAGTGGTGAACATCAGGGAAGAAGGGGAAAATTGAACAAATGAACTATATTATGTCACAATTTATTTATAACTAATTAGTTTGCAAATGTTAAAAACCATGACTTCTCTCGCTATGCAAATCTACCTAGTATCTGACACTATTTTACAATACAATCTTGTTAATTCAATAGGAAGCCTTGCTAGTTTTAAAAGAAGATACAAAAATACATTCAAATGCTCTAAATACTTGAAAATATCTAATTTATAAATGAAAATGTACATTTTTATTGATACATCCAGAGGTTGATCTGTAAAGTTGTATCATCTAAGGTCCTGGATATTAACAGAAAACAAAACCCAGGTTCCTACAACACTAATACATTTATGATTTCTTAGATGCAAAAAAATAGGGATTCATATTTTTAAAATGTAATAGAAAAAAAAGGAAATAAACTATAGTAATAGTAACAAAATTCACACTTCAGTTATATTATTTGAAGCTGTTTAAAATAACAAAGATAAATGTATTTATATGATTCAAGAATTGAATCTTAAATATCCCATAATTAAAAATAGCAAAGAGAAGATGTCTCAAAGCCATATTTAAATCTTCTAAGATTTTTTTTAATAATAAGCTTATATATAATATATAAAACTAAGAATGCATTTAACACTGTAAGATACTAAGTTATTGGAATGTTTATATGTCATAATAAATGTACCTGGATTTTTATGGTGTAAAATTATTAAACAAAAGTGCTACTTTTAGTTTCACACAATTTTATAGAGTTAGCATTTTCCTACTTCTTTAATACATTTATTGCCTTTCCTATATTTTCTTGCATTTCTTTAAGGGAATTAGTTCAGTGTGTTTACTGATTTCTTCTTAGTTTGTATAACAAAATAATTTAAATGTCAATGATAAATTCTGGTAAAGGAAACATCACCCACAAACTGAATTTTATCTTAAAATGGTAATTACCTTCACCTTGCAATAGATTTCAAATCTAAAGCAATTTCATGTTTCAGTAGTATATTTTCTTCTCCCAAAGGGCTTGGAAATCAAGTGCATTTTCCCCCTCTCTTCAAATTGAAACAAAAAATTCAGCCAACACAAAAGGGTTGTAAAAATAGGTGAAATATATAAAACAATATGTACAAAAATATTTGATTAAATGGTCTTATATTGTGGAGAAAAATGAGTAACGAAAGACTTGCATTTCAGGGAATATTATTCAAGATAAAAAAGCTAAATGAACTTGGACCTATTTGGGGGAAAACACAGAGTCTATTTTCTATTAAGTGTTCTTAGTTTTCACTGTCACCATTATCTAAATTAACATGTATATATAAGAACAAATGTAGTTTGGTCTCCAATGTTCTAAATTTTTCAATAGATAAGTATTACTATAAATTCAAATAATACAAGCACCTTCTGTCTCATCATATGTCCATCAAACCTTTGTTTAGGTTTTAAGATCTTAATCAATCTTAACTCTGACCTAAGGATCACAGGATGAAGATGGATGAGGAAGTGAATAACCTATGACCTTCTCTTGCATTTATATTGCCAAGTTTCAACACTGAAAAGCAGTTTGGGTAGACAGTTAACAAATATTGTAGACCTGATAGGCTTATCTTCCCTTATGTCTGTCTTCCAATTTCACAATGACACATCTCTATGATGTGAGAATATTTAATTCATAATCACCTCCTTTGTTAGTTACAAGAAAATATTCTGGATTTAGAATTAATATTGTAATTCAGAATTACTAAAATTTGGAGTTTAGGAAATGTGTACACAAACAGGTACCTATTATCATGGAAACTAGGAGATGAAATTGTGTTGATAATTTGTTTTACATTCACTTCAGGAACTTTAATGAACAAATATTAACATGGAAGACACTCAAAGCAGAAAAACAGAGTTGGATTTGATATTTGAGGGAATAGCCCTATGAAATATGCATGCAAGGTTTTTTTCTGTTTTAAAGATAGTGAGCTGTATTTAGTAGGTAGTTTTCCCATTTTTGAAGGTTTTTATAAGAATGTACTTTTTTGTGTCCCCAAACTTCCAAAACCAAGGCTTCCTTTGCAGCTGTTTAAATAATAAAATGTTGATCACTGACTAAGGAGTTTTTTAGTTTTGCATCAATCAAGGTGAGCCAATATAGCCTCAATACTCCCTTCGGGGAAATCTAATAGCCAATGTTCTGATTTTATCCATCTCTTTCTCCATAATCAAACTATAAAAATTAAATTCCAAGAAATGCTTAACATAGTAAAAAACAGAAATATGTTCCTACACATTACTTGTCTCACAATGTGATCACTACAAGTATGATATCTGTGTATTGGCAACAATTTATTTGTACCAGGCATCCAAACATTTTGAATGATCCTGTCCTTTTCTAAAGACAGAGTTACATGTTTTTGTGGTGATGTCCTGTCATTATACTAGCCACATTTCAGTTCTCACTCCAACAGCTCATAATTATAGTATCAAGAAGTTATACACAATTCCTCTTCAATAAGCATATAAATATCTGATTAATACACGATAGGAAAGGAAAGTTTAGGAAAACGGTCTATTTAAGGCAATGAATAATTTCAAATTGCCTATAAATGATCATATGAACCTATTTTAGATAGGTAGAATGAAACTGCTCTGGTATATTAATTTCACAAAATAAAATAGTGTGATGTTTAGTTAGTTTATTAACTAAAAAGGTTTTTTTTTACCAAAATGCAATTAAAATACATCAAAAACAGTACCCAAATCTTACTACTTTAAAAATAAATGAAGCTATTGGGGTGGGGGGGGGTGTTGGGGGGGGGATCATTAGAGACTGATCTTGAACAGGTGGCTTACAGGGTTAATCAAGTTTATAATCAGTTATAGTCTACTTATAAAACCATAATAATGTATAACTAAAAATCAAGACAATCATAAAGAAGGTTTAAAGCTCTTTTTCTTTCCTTTCCTTTAAAATAAGCTGCCTTTTATATGAAGGTTAATCCCTAATTCTGTGGAGGATAGGAAAAGGAGGGGAGAAACAGATGACTTCTTGCATTTCTGACTAGTCTCCTAGCAAGTTCTTTTGTAAATGAAACAATGGAGACTTTTTGAGAAATAAAAATATTTCACAAAAGCAGCCATGTCATCCATTCAAGGATTACTTAGTAGAAGAATTCTCAAGTGAGACAGTAAAGAGTTATTTTGAAAGAGACTAAGAAGAATTTTAAAACCAAAGCTTTATTTTCTATTATAAAAGTAAAAACAGAAATTTCCAGCCTTGTTATTATTAATATTATTATTATTTCTATTCCCTTGACATAAGAATTAAATTTAATTTTTTAAATGAGAAAAAGAAACACTTTCTTTTAAATGAAATAACATGAATGGATGACAAACATTTAAATGTGAGTGGCTAGATGCAATCTAGTTCTAATCTACCCTCTGATGGCTAAATTTTTGCCTTCTGCATTTTATGGTAGCATCTTTGTTCTTTCAGAATTATGCATCCTTAGTGTTGTCTCCTGGAAGTACTGAATTTCCTCATTAGACCACTCTGTCCCACTGCATTCCCACAGGATTGCTAATTACTGGCTTTCTTCAATTTAGTCTCCTTTCTGATTCAATTACATACACCATCCTTTAATGAACAGTACAAAGCAACAAGGCCTACCTTGGCATTCTCCATTATGCTCTTCGTATCCAGCATTGCACAGGCAGTTCCCAATGGGTACCAGCCATTCACCATCTGCCCCGCAGTACATTTTTGGCACATCCTTCTCTTCTGAGTTGTTGACACATGAACCACGAACCTCGACCAAAGAAGATGTATCAGCTCCTGTGATTGTGTCTGGAAACTGAGCCAGATTACGGACTGTCAGGGGACATTTCTTGTAGAAGACACGAACAGACACCAGGGCAATGCAAGCCCCTACATCCTGGAATGCCAGATAAAATCCCTTCTTGCTCAATGGACCCACATCACGTATCTCTGTGTTTAATTTCATAATCCTGTCACCAATGTCTACCTGAGTAAAACTCTCATCAGCAGCAATGGTGTCAATCTTACCAAACTGGCTCTCACGAATAAAACGCTCCTTGTCATTGCTTGATTCATAATAGTATAGGTTAAAAGTCTCCTTGCAAGTTCCCATAACACCTGGCAGGCTGTTGCAGTCTCTTAGTGTGAACTTGATTTCAATATAAACCCTTTGAGCCCCTTCACGGGGAATCCAATCAGTCCGTAACCAGTTGTTCTGACTTGGTTCCATTACGTTGCAGACTTGATAAGTGCGAATTGGTGTATTTTTCTCATCCATAATGCTGACTTCCTCCCACTGTGAATAATCAGACAGACAGACACAAATAAAATCATGTAAAATATACAATTAAACCTTCACCAGAAAAAAATATTCCTATTGTACTACTGGTTTTTATACAACATCAATGCTAATTACAAGGATGCCTCATATGTCTATATTAACTAAAGCAATATTCAAAAGGAAATAGCTTTTAAAAACTGTATAGTTTAAGGTGGTAGGAGAGTAGAATTTTTCAGCTTATTAGAAAGCCAATTGCCAACATACATTCTATTTGCCATTATTTATATAGCATGATTTGAATGATTCAGACTGCTAATAAGAGCTGTAGGGTATAATAAAGGGTATTAACTGAATAGATATTCTGCTTGTATAGGCAAACAACCAACAGAAGATAAGGAACTGGAGGATAGGTATCCATCCACCAGAACAGAGCAGAAATAAGAACTAATCACTTCGAATCCTCAATTATATTTATATTATCTTCTTCACGTTCACATACCAAGTTACAGACTACAATAAAATACATAACACAAAACTTACTAAAACAATATCATTAGAACCCCAAATAACAATTACTGGTAAATATAACCAACAGCAAGAAGAAAAATCTCCAACTGTCATATCTAAACCAGTACTGAGTGTGAAGCTAGAGGATTCCTGATGTATCAGAATAGTGTGATCAATACATATAACCACACAACATACCCTATACATATTGTGTGAGAAAGATAAAATTTATGGGTGTCTTCAAAGAGATTTGCATATATTATCTTTGTCAGAAAAGCATCATAGCCAAGTAACGGAACACAACAGGTGTCAGGTTCAATTACCACTATCTCTGAGTAATCCTGGGAAAGAATTTATTTGAAATTCTGGCAGCCTTTTGCCACTTAATGTGCAGTTCTCAAACTATTAAATATATGGAAATGTTATTGGATAATGGAACAATATTTTTAATCCACAACAAAGATTAAGATTCAGTTCTTCAGATCAGAAGGATTATACTGCATATGCATGTTATACTAAAATAAATAGTTCCAGTGCTAAAAAGATTTAGTTTTTGTACAGTACACATCTTAGTTTATTTCAAAACAATCTATTTTCAGACAGACAGACAGACAACTTTCAAGCAAGACAGTCTTGTCCCTGGTGTCTGTAATAATTAATCTTTTTTTTTTACATTTGATAATTAGTATATACATACATCTATACAAACTTGTGCACTCAATTACACAAAAATGATTCTGAAAAGTTAATTTGATTTTATTTTGCTGGCAGAGGTTCAGTAAGAGTAAGAAAAAAGAATAACATCAGACAATAAGATCTTTCAAAATGTGATTATATTAGTCACAGAATACAGAAAACTCCTGCTGCATCTATTTATTTATTTATTGATTGATTGATTGATTGATTTGCAAAATAAAAAAATTAATTGGTTTTGGTTTTTCTGAATTCAGGATCAAGGACAGAGGAAAATGTACCTTTTTCTCTTCACTTATACAAAATTTAACTAAATCTAATCCTTTTTAATGAACCATATGATCCCCAAACAATAGAATAGCATTATAAAATAGTTTTCAAACTCTTCATCAGCAACAAAATGAATACATTTGTACCAGTGGGTGTTATGATATAAACTACTCTTCACTGTATTGTGTTCATAATCATTAAAGTTCATAACCATTAAAGTGCTCTTGAGTTTAAATACAATGCTGAATAGCTGAAAACGCTTTATAGAGCTGTGGCAGCTAACCTCCAGAGTCAAGATGATAATATTTGAGTTATTATCTAGGGATACTTGAGAATTCAAGAAAAGGGAGAAGAGGGGGGAGAATATCCACCATGTCAAACTGTGTCACGGATAATAGGGGAAACTAGAAAGCCATCTATCAATGTAAAATGCTAGTGCACAAAGTGAGCAACAAAGTTCTTTAATTTACAGCTGCCATGAAATGAGCATTGTGTTACAATTCTGCCCTTTATGATCCAATACCCTATACTATGGTAGAGGGCAGGGATGAAAAAGGAGAAGGAATAAAAATGGTCAATGGGATTTCCTTTTGCATGTTTACACAAAAGACAAGTCAAATTATAAGGCTGGTCCAAAGCCTATTGAATTCTGTGAAAAGAACAGAGGCCCTTTACTGCAAAATTCCTCATAGGATTTGGTTAGGACTTCTTCCCGAACTCAATAGAACTGCATTTTTCATTTAATATTTATATCAGTAAAGAGCCAAACATAATAAAACTGCATGTTTCCAGATGAAATAAATTATTGTTTGATAAAGTGTGTGGTCAAAGATTAACTTTGTCCTCTTTTTCAGTTTTGTCAAACAGACATCCTATGTTTTAATAATCCAGAAGAAAGGGTAAAGTGACCTATTTTAATCTTCAGTCTCTCTTATACCATATACAATATTTCACATTTCAGAAATAACCACTTCTTAAATGGTAAATCGGATTCTGCATCATATAGAAAGCTCCATAAAATATAAGAGGAAGCAGAGTTTATCTTCAAACAATATGTTGGGATATTTTTGAAAAAAAAAATATTTTAAAAAAAATCTGTCCAATGCTTTGAATGAAACCTGCAGATAGGAAACTATTGAATATTTTTCCAGCTTTCCTACAGGCAGATTTGAAAGCCGACTGGGTCCCTTTAAGCTTTTTTTTAAAACCAATGTCATGTATAAGCTTTAATACAATCAGTCATATTATCATGAAAACATTTCTCCCCATTGTTTTTAGAAAAAAATTATACAGATTGTTATTAATATAGAATAACTATTTTATTCAGCATTTTTAGATTGTTGAAGTTATTTTCATTCAATTAAAATATTTAAAGCTATCAAAGAAATACCCCCTACAGTAAAAGATAGACTAATTTCTTAACTTTTCTGGGGTACAGGAGTAACAGGAAGTCCTGACTTTTACTGAGATAAAGCTGTACCTTTCCCATTGTCCAAATATGAGGGCAATTGGCTGCAATCAGCAGTGAATATATGCTGTCTACACCCAGTACCTTGCCAATCATTTCCTCTTGCATGAAGAAAAGGAGGAGGGGTTCTAGGAACAGCAGAAGCAGACCACAAGTTGACTGCAGTCAAGTCCAGGCATAGCAACAATGGCGACAGGACAATTGACTATTTTCCCATCAAAGGGCTGTTTCAAAGCTTATGCATAATACATCTCTAAATAAATAACCTCACATTCCTTCCTTTCACAGAGAGAGTTACATACAAGTACACAGACAAAAATGTACAACGAATATTAAAGAATAATGTATTTTAGTAACAAGACCTGCATCTGTGGTTATTATATATTTGATGGTGTTTGAAAGCTTCTGATTTGCCTTCAGTTGGTATGAATAGTTTTCCTTTATACAGTTAGGATGAGAAGCCTGCTTAATTTTAAAGAGCTTTGTGGTCACTGGGAAGATCATGAATCTTGTTTTATTCCTGAAACTGTTCTCCTTATTAGCCCTGCTTATGTAGCAAAAAGAAGGGTGTGTTTCATTATTTAATAAAATGTCTCATCCTATCATATGTAGAGTATTATTGGTTTCCAATAAATCCAGGAAGAAATACTCTTGAGTTTCTTGGAACTATCATATCAAGCCACATGCTATTTATTTAAAGTTTATTATATTGCATAACTTGAAGCTATGATTCAAGTTTCTTTTTTCTTCCCTATCTACAAATGTCTTAATTATTTCATTGTACACAAAAAAATAGGTATTTTGACAAAGAAAAAGAATAATTATAGCTAAATATTAACATTTTTAAAAGGAATATTGAACATTCACCTTTCTATTGACTAGGATATAAATTTATAGAATGACTGTGCCTTCACATTTTAGAATATTTTACAATATGGGCAATGAAAATTGGATAAGAGTTTTTAAAAGATAACTTTATTGAAATATTAAAATATTTTTTCTGCTTACTTCCAATGTAAAATGGAATAAAATTGTGGGTTTTGCACATCATTAAGAACAGTATTCATATAAATTATTTACTGTTATAAAGTTATAAGAAGAGACATGGAGTTTCCCCTTGATCAAAATGAAAAAAAAATTCATTTATTTTAAAAATTAGTATTTATAAGTGATGTTTGAAGAAATATTTTACAGTTGTGTTGGAACTCACAAATACATATTCAGTTCCCTAAATAGAATTGACTTAACAAATTTGCTGACTTGGCTCCAGTGTGACTCTAAAATTATTGTTGCTTTTTTTAAAAAAGACTCTTCCATGATAGGGTATCCCAGGTTTGTACAAGGAAATAACACAGTTTTACCAACGAAGTATATTACACATTTTAAAGGCCACAGACATAAAATTGTCCTTTTCACAGTCAGAGAAGAAAAGGCTATCAAGTATCATTAGAAATTTACTAATCATTTCAAATTTTTATTGCTTAGATAAAATTTTCTGAACTTACCCCTCCCTCTAAGGGGCTCGCTATCCAGCCAAGTTCGCCTTGAACTGATCTGGAATCCAATAAGGTAACTGCAAGAGAAAAGCATACATCAAGTCCCAAGTACTCAAATTCAGACTGTTTCAAAAAGCATCATTAAATGGATCTGCACAAGAAAAGAAGATGCTATCCAACCCCCCAACCCCCCCAAAATAAGTATTTTACCAATGGTAATATTTGCTCTTATTTAGAATACCTATTTTAAAACATCCATACAAAAACACATATTGTGGATCTGATAATGATGAAGATAATAAGACTTGACAGGTGAGTAAAAATGCCAAATCCAGTCTAAACATCTGGCTGACTGTGCAACCAATCATCATCAACGTAATAATAATACTCTGGAAAATATGGTCTTGGTGTGGTTTTCAATATTATTAAACAACATCTGCCTAATCAAGTCCATGGTAAGGACCTAATAGGTGGAGAAAAATATCAAATCCAGTCTAAACAACTGACTGTGACTAACCAATAACAAGAAGAACACAGAACTGAAGCATTTTCAATTTTTCATTGAAAATAATCCCTTTTTTAAAAGAGAGAAAGACCTGAGCTATTTATAACTAAAGCTAAGTCTACTTCAAATCCAACGTACCTAGTGACTTCATGAACACATCCATGTCATTCGCTTGGAAATAATATTAAATGGTTTGTCCTTGGCTTCTTCTTCTTTTCTTTTCTTTTTTTTTACTTCACAGTCTAATTTACAGTTCTAAAATTGCCTAGTATTCTCCCAGCCAAGTGCTGTTCAGATATATACCCTGCTTATTCTTCAAGCCATTTTTCATAGATTTTGATTCTAATCAACTTTGAATTTCCAAATGTACAAATTCCAGCAATTATTACAACGTCCTCTAGGAGAAATCAATACAGGTATTACAATTTTTATCCATGTAAATCAGATGCCAAGCCTCTTTACACTATCCCACTAAGACACATGTTGATTCTGTGGATAGGGTGTGACTTGCATTCAGGACATCTTAATTCATGTCTCAAAGGTCATCTTCAGTAAGGATTAACACTTGCACCCAAATTGAATTGGTTTGGATTGGGGAAAAAAAAACTAAGATAAGATGGGATATTCTATGTTATTCTCTATTTTTGAAACTGTGTGCAATGTAATCCAATATGTGTTTAATCAGAAAGCAAGCTCATTGAGATTTCCTCTCACATACATGTGTATAGAAAGAACCCACGCATAATTTATCTTTATGACTGCCTGAGACATTGCTACATGATAGATGGACCTTCCAAGAGGAAATAAAATGTTAATTTCACTACCTTTATAACAAGACCTGTTTACATTATTTTGTAATTCTCTTTATAAATTGTACATCTCATAGGAAAATGTCAGTGAATCCAGAAATAGCTTCATTAGATAACTTAATCTACTGTCACTATAAACAAGCAATGCAAGATATTGTGTTGGTCGTGCCATCTTCTGGGTATTATTTGGCAGTTGCAAGAATAGCAGGATGATTTTTAAAGTATTCCTACATATAAGAGAGCACCAAAAAGTGGAGTATGTTGTATAGGAAACATTCCCAGCACTGTATGGTGGTGGAAATGTGTCTAATAGGAAACAAAGAGAGAGAACCAAAATCTGAACAGCTTCAGCACTGCATTCTTTGTACCTCTAGAGGCTCCTGTTAAAAATGGAGCAAGAGTTGGGGATGTGTTAAGAGTGAAAAATGGCTCCCCAGTGCCGATAACTTAAAAGATGCTGAGACGGACTAAATGAAATCTCAGCTGCTCAGCATTCACCCCACCCCAGTAAGTCTACAAAACCACAGATTCCGTATAAATCATGCAAGAGGTTTGAAGGCAACGTTTTAAAATAGGACCTATGGGTTATCCTATTTCAACAGCTCATTGTTCTGCTTAAGCCTATTTGTGATTCGGGCACAGACGATCTTTCCTTTCTTCAACAGATGAAGAGCTATCAAACTGCTGATTGATAGCGAAGATGCTAGAAGCCAAAGCAGGAGGAGACTCGGGGAAAAAAAATACAGAGGAACGTAAAGCATAACGTAAATCATCGGCAATTTATTCTGCAAAATCCTTAGCTTTCTCGCTTTTTAAGTTTGAGCAACTCACTGACGCCATTTGTCTTACGCGCCAAGTGATTTCCCAGGCATCTCATATCATAAAACCACGTTCAAGCTGAAGTTACAGGTATCTGACTCCCAGCGGCCGAAGCCGGAGTGAAATAAATAAGGACGTCTCATAGGGAGGGAGAAAGTGCGGGAACGCGCATAGCTACACGCGCGCACCCTCCAACCACCCACTTTCCTGTCAAGCAGGTTCGTGTCACCTCGTAACACGTTAAGTCACCTCGACGCGCGCAGTCGACTGAATGCCGCGCGCGTTTGTGCGTGGGGACGCGCATCCGCGGTTATGTAAGATTAGACTAGAGAGGGAGAAAAAAAAACACCCAAACCCTGAATGGTTGTTTCTTTTTGCTTTAGCGCTGCCTTTCCAACACGTTAATCAGTAAGAAAATAGCCCCACGGCCGCAGCAAAGAAGGTGCTGAAAGGCGGAATGCGGGCAGACGGAGAAGCCCAGTCCCGTTTCGGAGAAAGGCTACTTTGAACTTAAGGCGCCGGTCGCCTAGAATAAATGAAAAGCCTAGCCGAATCCACGGAACTCGCTCGCCTTGGCTGTTTCTCCAAGAAGGCTTTTTTGCTCAGGGAGCAAAGAGGTCTAAAGCGGTGCGTCTGCACCAGACTGGCTGGCTGAAAACAGCCCGGCTAGAAAATCCAGGTCAAGCTCCCACGCGGGTTTCCGCCGCCGCCGCCGCGCGCAAAGCTGTCACGTCTGCGGCAAATTTGGCTGCAGAAGGCGACGATCCAAGCCGACCGGCCGGTCCCAAAGCTGCCGATCCCCAGACGACACTCTCCAAACTTTCGCCTCCGGCTGTGGAGCGCCAGGGGACGGAGAGGGGCGAAGGCGAAGGGCGGGGGACGAAGGGTCTGAAAGAGCCCAGCGCTCTCCACTGGCTCTCCGCCACCAGCCTAAGTTTGCCGCGAGCTAAACCGCGCGGCTGTCCGTCCTTCCCTTTGCAGGCGAGAGATCGAACTTTAGGTTGTCTGTCCGACCAAGTTTTGCCCGGTGTTTGGTCCTCAGGAGCGGGTGCTGAAAAGACGGGAAGACCCTCGCCCCGACCCAGATGCCCTGTCCCGTACAAGCCACACGAGCGAGAGGGGAAAGTCTCGGCTCGGCCCGGGACCCTTTTTCTCTCACTCACCTTCATTGGCCGGATATATCCGAGAACCGGTGACACCCTCGCAAATCCCAAAGAGAAGCGAAAAGACGGTGAAATATACAATCCCAGCCATGGCTTTTTTGGTGCTAGCGCTGCTCTAGACTCCTCTATCCCAGTGGAATAAATGCTTAAATTGGGAGTGCAGCAGGCTGTAGACATTGCCAAGGGGGCGGGGGAGGAATCGTGACGTCTCACCGTCCATCAATGCCACTCGCCTGTCAGATTTGCTGCTTGAGAGAAAAGCCCGCCCAGGCACGCCCTCTTCCCCAAAACCCCGCCCTCCATGCTCAAGAGCCCCTCCTCCTGCTGCCTCTTCTCGTATTCAGAGCTTCCTCGAAAGGTGTACAAGTGGCTGGAGGACGTTCTGCGTCTTTTTGTTGTTTTTCTCCTTCCTCAAGTAGGCATCGAGTGTGGCACTTTCTTGCCTCCAAGCTTGGTTCAGCCAACGCTCTTTCCTCGTATTCTCGTGTCCACTTACCTGTGCGAGCAGATCGCACTGAACTCATTCGGGTTTCCTTTTAAGAGGGACGCCTCTCTCGGATTTTCTCTTATTCTCCCCTGAAATTCCTGGACTAACGAAGGATATCCTGAATTTAAATGTCCAGCAGGGAAGCGACATGGGTTACTTTGGCAGAATTGAAGTAGCCCTCACACAAACACACAGACACCCGCGCGCGTACACACACACACACACACAGAGAGAGAGAGAGAGAGAGAGAGCGGGGGGAGAGAAGGAGAGGGAGAGATGGAGAGAAAATCTTCATAAAAATAACAAAATGCGAGCTAATTAAATTGAGGGCTACTGTAATTATGTCCTTATTTTTTTCCTTGAATGGCATACATTACAGAGAAGGAAGATTGCAGGATAATTTCGCGAGAGACGCCTGCATTGTGTGCGAAGGTTTCACCAGAATTGAAGCAGACTAGACTGTGTTCTGGTTTTCAGAGGAGGGCTTGATATATAAGAGGAATGAAAATTTAAAGAAAGAGAAAAAGGATTTCATGCCTTTAGATTTTTAAGGAGCTTCCCAATTTTAACTGCTTTTAAAGGTGATCGTTCGTAGGAAACCTTCACTACCCACCCGGGGTTTTTTCTCGCCGGATCCAGCTGAAATAAAGGCGGCGTTCACAGGGATTCCGCGATTTCGAAGGTCCTTCCCAGAATCAGGGGAGAACTTTTCGTAAATAGGACAATGGCAACAAAGAAACAAGCCGCTTTTCGAAAATATCTTTTTTTGCGTTTGATTGTGTCTCGGGGAGAAAAATGCGAAACGGTGACCTGGTGCTTTACGCCCATCCTTACTTCCCATCCTGGCAGCTCCACTCGGAGGACATTCCTCCGAGATCATCAAATCCGCCAGCTAATAGCTGACTTTTTTTTTTTATTTATTTTATAAGCCGGACGGCGAGCAATTTCCTCCCACTAGAGACGCTTAGTTCTTAGAAAGCAACTACTTTATGGCTCGGTCCTCGAGGTCTTTTACGCGCACCTCCAGCTTTCATCCCAAGCAAGCTCACGTGGCCGGCGAAGATCAACGTTGCAAGCAACCTGGCCTCTTTCAAGAACACCTTTATTGGCTTGCTTGCTTGTCCTCGAGCACATGGGAAGTGGGCTTCCCTTTTCTCGGCTGTGTATTTAAGGAATGGACCCCTAAAACCAGAAAGGCGACGGCGAGGAGAGGGAAGGATTCTCAAAGCCTTCCCGTTGCGTGTTCCCTCCGTAAACCAACAGCGCCACCACGTGGGTTGCGGCTGAGCGCAGAAGCGGCCGTCGAAGTTGGCAGTATGGCAGAATATGACCCTGAGCCCCTTTCTTGTCGCCTAAATTGAATATGTTTCAGTGTTGCTCAAATTAAATCAAAGCATATTTGTGGAAACATGGAAAAGTAACTATTTGGACTGTGACACAAAATGTGCAAAATCTAAATTAATTAGTTCAATTACAAAGCACTGTATAAACGTTCACATTCCCAAAAACTCTTAATCTGACAAGATGTTTTGAATACAGAGGAGAAAGAGGAAACCAAAAAAGTGGTGAGTGTTAGAGTTTACAACTGAAGGTTACATTCTTAAGAAAAATGCAAATTGAGGATGGTGATAAATTGCTCCATGGAGTTTCCCAAGCCTTGTTAGAAAAAGAAATGTGCAAATAATTGCCAGACCCACATTAAAATCTAACTGATTTATACCTCTACTCTCTTAAGGCTCTGTTCTCTTCTGTTTAACAAGTTCAGCTGGACTTACCTTTGATAGAAGACATGTGATACATTGAAAATCAAACTACAACTGCAAAGACAAAACGGAATCCAAGTTAATCATCACAATTCAAGGTTTAAAATTTAAATCAGAAAATAATCCATTAGACTTTTTTCATCAGCAGAGAAGCTCCATCACATTTGTGAAATTGTCCTCCACTGTTCCAAATGTTTTTTTGTTTTTTTGTTTTTTGCTTCTGTTTATCTAAGGGGAGATTCTATGATTAGAAGTGGAAGATCCAGAAATAAAGCAGATTCACCTTGTGGTCTTTCTACATCCCCAGCAAGAAACAAGCAAGCCAATTGGTTGTATGAGATCCTTTATTAAAAAAATAAGTTGATTTGGCTGATGGCAATTGACTAAGGTGCGGTTGAAAAACAACCCTAATATGAAAACATAGGACGGGTTAGTGATGACTTGATTCTGTAATTGCTATTATTAGATTCTGCCGCATCACACATTTGCCAGTCCTCTGCAGCACCCTTTAAATTACACTTGCATTTTCTTCGCATTTCTTCACTATCTACAGATCTTATACATATCAAGTATGGTATCTGAATCTGTTGCTTTCAGAGAAGCCAGCCAATTATTCTTCAGTGTCCCAGCTGAATATAAACTACTAGCCAATCAATGTTCATTTTTTTCTGCTTGAAACCACCCACCAGTCCCTCCAGTGAGTTAAATGTAGTGGGGGGTGGGGTTTCACAAAAGAAAGACAAAAGTTTCCAGCACATTACTAAACAAAAGGATCCATTCATATTTCACATGACCATGTGTAAAATTTTATGATAATTTGTAAAAAAAAACCTCCTTCTAGTAGACTACAATGAGCAATGTTTTCAAAATAGAAGGTGTTTTAAACTTCAGTATTAAATTGAGAAACCTTAAAAGTTTTCTGTTTATTATGGTGACGGATCTGCATTGCAAATCACAACACAGTGAAGGTGGGATTTTAGCAAATCCTGTGAAATATGGCATCCCAGCACTTTATGTGACCAGCATGGCACACGGTGGATCTGAAAGCTTTTTTCCTCCAATAACAAAGAACACGAGGGCATGTCACAAAACTTCAGTTAAATGCTAAGCTAAGGAAGTATAGAAGGTTGTCTGTACAGCAAAATAAATAAATAAAATAGAAACTTGTACATGCAGAATAAACTTCTACAAATAGTCCTTAACCGATGACTACAATTGAGGCCAGAATTTCCATTGTGAAAGATATGGCCTTTGAGGGAGTGGTGCCTGATTGTATTATCTTTTTTGATATAGCCATTACGCAAATCACCATGGTCATTAAGTGAATGGCATGATCCTTAAGTGAATCCAGCTTCCCGCACTGATTGTCAGAAGCCTGTTGGGAAGGTTGCAAATAGAGATCACACCATCCTTTAGGCTGCAGCTGTCATCCATTTTGGGTGAAAAGTACCCATGTTTTGATCACGTGACTACAAAGATGCTGCAATTATTGCAAGTGCAAGAATCAGTATTAAGTCACTATTTTCAGCAGTGTCATAACTTCGAAGGGTCATTAAGTGAATGGTTTCTAAATCAACTACCTGTAGATAGTACTAATATGTTTCACTTATTTTTGAAAAATGGCTGGAAAAATGTGAACGTGTTTTCTACTGTATGATTTTGGGATTGGCACTTTTGGAAACTGGATGAAGGAGAATCAGCATCTGCAATCGTCACAGTGTCACCCAAAGTGGTAAAGAAACTAAGCGCATAAGGGTGATGTGAGACATTCTTCCTTTGTACAGATCTATAACAGAAATTATTATAGCTGGTAGATTTCTGCAGTTAAACTCATCTTTCTCCGTGTTGGCCAGGTAGAAAATACTGTCTATTGAAATTAACTGGTCACCCACCTTTCATTATAAAATGACCCCCAAACGACACAATATAGTAAAAATCATAAAAGTTCAAACCTTGCAAAGAACATAAAATAAACAGTGAAAACAGGAAGGAGTAGAGCATGAAATAAAGCAGTAGAAATTTAATTCAAAGCCTGAACAAACAAGTAGATCTTTACTTGGTGCCAAACACTTACAAGAAAGATACATGTGCAATTTCAATTCTACATTTAAGACATTTTCCCCCCAAGAGTATCCTCTCTAGAATTGCTGCACAGTAAATCTCTGGCCCTGAATCTTAATCACAGAGCAGATACATAATGGCAGCTGTGATCATGCTGATTTATAACTTCGTGGCCTGGAAAACACAGTGCAAAATTATGAGCTGTGTGCAAATATGCACACAGCATTGCTGCGTGCACAAGTAGTACAGGAAAGATAAGTCACATACAGCCCCCTCATATGTTCTTCTCCCTATATTTTTTCTTTTCATGTTGCTAGGAGAGAGACGGTTCATATTGCAATATTCTTGCCAGGGGATGATACTATTCAAAAATTGAGAGGAAGTATAAAAGCAACACAGAGCCAGAACAAATGCTGCTCCCTGAGTGACTATGTACAAAACTAGGTCAACAGCTTGTCTGACTGTCAGTAAGAAACCCCAATTATTAATAAAATAAAGCAGAGTGAGAGAGAGAGAGACAGAAGAAACGATCTTAAATTTTGGCTTTATTATTTTTAAAATAACTAAAACAAATAAAATAGTATATTTTAATTGTACTAGTTTGGGAGTTCATTTTGCATTTGTTCTTGGGTGGTGTTGTTGTTTTGTTTTTTGTTTCTGCACTTAGCTACTATGATTGTCAGAAAAGCAAGTTTAGAGGAATAACAGCAGCAACCACCAAATAAAATCAGGCAATCTTCTCCCTAAGGCTTGTTTTGGCAAAGCATTATTCTAAGGATGCTTTAATTAAGGTCTGCAATCTTTAGGTAAGATTTTTTGACTGAAGATACTACCATTAGATTTAAGTATAACTAACCCTTGTAATATTTTGGGTAGAGGATCATTGCATAACAATTATATCTTCTCTGTTCTGTGATAAGTGCAGGGGTGGTGCATTGCTAAAACCAGAAACAGTTTGTAGCAAAAGAAGAGATCTGATCAATTTTGATGATTCTAATGATGATTTACATGCTGAAATTTGCACCACTGCCTGTATGCTATTGTCTTAGCTATAGATCAGTCCTGGCAATCTAACTGTTCTATTGACTTAACTTGTTTTTTCCTTCCACCTATGCCATTAATTACTTCAAAAATATGGCTTCCTTAATTTAAAGATGGGAAGCCTGGAACAAAAGCACATTTCTCTGTGTTAAATGTGGAGTAGGGCAGCTAAGGGCTTTGTTTTTTTCTTGCCATCCTTGATGTATAAGTCATTCGTCCTAGATGCCCTCTGAAAGCATCTTTGAAGCACCTTAATTTTATTCCTTGGCTCCAAAAGGCCTTTTACTACCTCTTTTGGAATGCACATGATTGCACCAAATGGTGGGTATTTTCTGAAATGCTCTAAAGCTCCTGGCTTTTTTCCTCCTACTCAAAATTGCTCACATGAAATGAATGTAAAACAAAGAAGTGAGGTAGTTTCAGAACACTATGTTTGATCAATGAGCATGTTGGGCACTTGCTTTTCTGTGGCATGCAGATGAAATCATTGTTTTTTCTGCTCTGTGGGTAGAAAGTTCTGCTGTAACATGACTTTCCTTTTTAAATGACAACACCCCAAATATTGGCAGGTTCTGCCTCAAAAGAAATCCACCTCAGTTATTATGTTTGCAAAGGTGTTGATTGTTGATTATTTTAACTTAACCCTTGTAACCAATTATCCACAAAGCTGAAAGTCTGAAAATACTCACTGGACAAAATGAGCAGGATTTTTTTTTTGTTTTGTTTTTAAGGCTGGTCAATGGTGTTGTTCATGTAACACTCAAATATCATGGGATACTATCTAAGGCACCTAAAGGTTTTTGTGCCTTATTTTAATATCAGTATACACTCAGAAATTTATTTATTTAGCATATGGCATGTTGTACATGAACTAGCAATATGTATAAACATTTAAGCTATATTAATAAACACAATAAAATCTACATGTAAAAAAGATCTATGTTCTAGGCCAGCGTGGCGAACCTATGGCACACATGTCAGAAGTGGCATGCAGAGCCATTTCTCTAGGCAAGCAGAGCCGTTGCCCATTGCTCTTCTGGGTTGGTTTTGTGTGCATGCGCACAAGTGCCAGAAACTGGAAGATCATGTGATCTTTCAGTTTCCAGCACACAGGTGCGCTTGTGCACCTGCTTGGTCCCATTTTTGGTACCACTGTTCTAGGCTATCTAACTACTGAAGCACAGCATTGTTTGTATTAAAAAAAAAAAACCAAACCAGATACCGGACTGGTATATGCCCTCAGCTTACATCCAGTCACAATGTGATCTACAGTTTGACAAGGGCCCCCACAGTCACACTAAGGAAAGGATGCTATATCCAGTAGTGGGATTCAAAAAAATGTACTACCAGTTCTGTGGGCATGGCTTAGTGGGTGTGGCTATGCTCTCAGAAACCAGACACTGGTATTTGCCAGTGTTAGCCAATCAGTGGTGGTTTTCCAAATCAGTCAAAAGTGTCACTGCCAGCTTTCCAGAACCTGTCGGAACTGGCTGAATACCACCTCTGGCTATATCCCATTTATACACAGAGTCTCCCCAGATGCCATGTGAGGCATTGCTAAATATTTCCATGGTTTCTTTGATTTGATTTGTACGAGAAAAGCACTGTAATTCATAGCTTGCCAAGATTAAAATTGCTGAATTGAATCTGTAATTTTTAATAGAAAAAGTGTTGTACTTACGATAGGTATGTTGGCAAAGGTGAAAAAACAAGAACTAGTTAATGTAACTTCTAAATGTGCTTGTTTAGAAATAAACCTGATTTTCTTCATGTGCAATACACCATAGTTCAGAAGTTACTCCAAGTGTTCAGTGAGAATTATTCCCGATAAATATATACAGCTTGCACTGTATTGAACCTTCTGGGCTCTTTTATACAAGATATTTATGTAAAGTTATAAAACATTAAATACATTAAATACACAAGAAAATCTTTTAGTGAAGTGCTTAAACTAGAAAATAGGAAATTGGAGATGGGCAGCATAGAAGTTTAATAAATTAAAGCTAGAAATTGCTAAAAACAATTTAAAATCAGAAAAATTCAATAGAAAAATTAAAAATTAAAAAACCAAGATGATGGAGTGGCCTGATGGTTTTCTAATTTTAAATTGTTTTAGAAGTTTTTAACTTTTATTATATTGTGAGCTGGCCGGAATCGCTGTATCAGTAAGATGGGCACCATAGAAATTAAATAAATAAATAAACAGAATAAATAAATAAACAGGAAAAAATAAACAGAAAATAAATAATGACTTTCTTCACTTCTTTCTTTTCTATTTTTCTGACACTGGATACTGCAACATCCACTATCCAAACTTGTCTTTCTTATCAACAATTGTGGTTCAATGCAGAATCAACTAGATGTTCAAACTGGATTTGACATTTTTACTAGTGCAGTCCTTCCCAAGGACTTGGGATAGACAGATGTGGAAGTTTTATGTTATTATTTTTACTATTATTTGCTTGCAAAAATGTGAACAACTGACAGTTCTTTAGCTGATATTGGCCTTCAGATGTTCAAGTTAGTCTCAAGAATCTAGGGTGCTATATTGTAGCAGCGTAGTATAAGTGCAAATCTAAGCAGTGCGGCCTTTCGCAATTGACAGATGAAAATGTTTTCAGTGTATAGATTTTATTAATGCCATCCAAGATTTTTAGATAATGGTACCCAGTATGTCAGTAACCCCTGGGACCACCAAGTCTGGTTTATGCCCTAATCTTTCAATATTGATTTTCGGATCTTGATGCTTTGTGATTTTGTCCAATTCTTTGTCTTCTGTTATATACTAGCTTGCTATTGCCCTATCAATTAGTTACACTTTCTCCTTTCAACCGCAGTTATATCTGGTGTTAGTTTACATTTCTCTTGATGTCATGGGAAGTTGCATTCTTGAGGGGTGGGAGTTATTTTTATTTTTGCTTTCTTGTACTTTTTATTTTATTTCTTGTTTATTTCATATTTTATTGTTGTGATTAAAACTTTAATAAAATTATTACTGAAAAGAAAAGGAAAGAAATACTGTATAACTCGGGTTCAAAATACAGTGTCCTGGGAAGGGGTTCTTTGTCTTGTGTTTCTTCAGCCTGTTCCTGGATTTGTTCCTTGCTCTGTTATATGGTTGCCTCCCAAATGGATTATGTAATGCATTGTATGTGGGGCTGCCCTTGAAGTGGAGGCTACGGCTAAAGGTGGCAATATGTACAGTTTTGTATTCACCTCTGCTCAGTGAGCTGAAGTGGATCAATTTAAGGTCCTGGTAATGACCTATAAAACCCAACATGTCCTTCACCTGGTTATTTGAAGGACTGTATCTTTTCAATTGTGTCTACCCATCTCATTAGATCCAGCCAAAGTGGCATGCCCCACCTCTTCTCTGTTAAGAGTGTCATCCCATGGGGTCCCAGAATATGTCCTTTTCTGTCACCCTTTGGAACATCATGTCCCAGAACTACTGGCCTTTCATAAGGCTCTGAATACATGTCTGGTATGGAAATCTGATAGTGATTTAGACCCTGGTAAATGACAATATCAAATATTGCTGAATGTTTTGCCCACTGATCATGTTTTATAATCTCCAGTTGATGTTCACATGATTTTTCAAGGGCTTTTCTGTGTTTTTATCTTGTGCTTGGTTTACTGTTTCCAGTTCTGTTTTAACTGCTATAAGCTACCCAGAATTGTATATTTGAGATGGGCAGCTATATATATAATTGAAGCAATTGATCAATCAAAAATATGAAATATTGACTGCATCTTATTAAGCATTATTGGTATAAATGTGGATTTATAGTACAGTTAGTCCTCAACTTACAACCATTCATTTAGTGACCATTCAAAGTTACAACAGACACAATGAAAAAATTTTATTTATGACCATTTTTACACTTAATGCTAATTGCAGTACCCCTGTGGTCATGGCATCAAAATTCAGACATCTGGCAACTGACCATATTTGTGACAGTTGTACTGCCCTGGTGATCCCATTTACAGCTTTCTGACAAGCAAGGTAAATAGAAAAGCCAGATTCACTTAACAACTGTGTTACTAGCTTAGCAGCTGCAGTTATTCACTTAACAACAACAATAGCAAGAAAGTTTGTAAATTGGGGTAAAACTCACTTAACAAATGTGTTGTGGCCCTGTCCTCTTCTGCTACACTGCCTTCGGAATCTGACTCCGATGATGAAGATCTGGATTCAGTGATGGGCAGCATGCCGGTAGTGCAGTGGTTCTCAACCTGTGGGTCGTGACCCCTTTGGGGGTCAAATGACCCTTTCACAGGGGTCGCCTAAGACCATTGGAGAACATGTATTTCAACACAAATACAGGTGTATGTGAAAATAATTTTATGGTTGGGGGTCACCCCAACATGAGGAACTGTATTAAAGGGTCGCG
>JANHFR010000300.1:24735-38883 GCA_032468015.1 Mimophis mahfalensis | reverse complement strand
TAAACAGCATTTAATGTTGTGAGTAGTTGGCTGAGAAATAAAGCTCCTTGATAGATATGCATTGATATGAATAGACCTGAAGCGAAGCAGGATAAATGCTAGAAACAATAGAAACACTAGAAACAGGCACATTATAGAGATCAAGGCAGAAGAATCAACAAAGATTACTTTATGTTGAAAGTTTGGTCCATCAAGCTGAAATCTATATCTATAAAAGAGTGTTTGGTGTCGGTGTTTGTGAGTATGTCCCAAATAGGCTCTTTCAGCTGTGCACCAAAATGTCCCAAACTTCACAGGCACCACCCACCTTAAACTCTGGAGATGAGCAGGGGGGGGGGGCAGGAATGCAGTCTTTGTCCCTGAAAAAGGGTGCCAAAGTGGACACCTCCATGGACATTTCACTGGCAAGCTGTACTGAGCTGTACTGAGCAAGAGGGTTACCAGGTGAGGCATGCAAACCAGAGGCTCCCCAGTCAATAGAGGCAAGGCATGCAAATTGCCCAAAGAATGCTGGGAACTGTAGGTTGCATTGTCATAAATACCCGGGTGAAGCCAGGTTACCAGCTAGTTATTAATATTGGCTGGCTAATGCTTAAAGCATTCCAACATCTAACTGTCCGTGCAATTGCTGTGATTCAACGAAAATGATCTGACTGATTTATTCTTAATGATGAATCTTGTAGAAATGCTTATGATGAAAACACCCTCACTTCTTATAAGTGGCCTCAATCCAACAACAACAGTCTAAAGACAACAACAGTACTTGACACAGATCTTCTGTTGCTTGAGAAGCCAGCTGCTCTTAGGAATGGAAAATTCTCTTTGTCCTCCCAGTTATACAGAGTATGTGCTCATGCATTCGTTCAAAATGGACTACTCTTTCCTTATCTAACTATTAAAAGCTATTACCCTTCTAATAAAATCCCATCTGCTGTGCCTAAGGAACCATTGGACAGAAGTGGATTTCATCCTGCTATGCCAAAGGCTTCTGATAATGGCAATTGCCTTTAGCATGGATATAAAGAGGCTTTTCAGAAATGGAATTATAACAAAAGTCCTTTGCATATTTTGCCCATCTTAAGTAGCTATCAACTTTTGGGCTACTCAATATTCTAAAGATGCCATAGCCATTCCATACCATCAGCTCATGATAGTATCTATGGGGAAAAAAAACTTTTCAACAAATGGCTTTTTTGGCAAACTCATTTAAAACCAAAATGACAGATGTGAAAGCTGTGGAGCTTTAATTTGTGTTTACTCTATGTGTTTGGAGACAAAAATTCTCTGGAAATGATTTATGCAACGATAGCTCAAATCAAACTACATCCAAGCCAAGTCTCAGTATGAAATACTGAACATTTCTTTCAGTCTAAAGGCATCTGCATCCTAATTCTCTCTTTTATGATCTCAATTAAGCTATTTTGACAAGACTGCCCCAAGAGTAAGATTATTTTGTGATCATGTGGATGAAATCATTCTAACTTTCAATTAATTCATATGCATACAAAGTATTAAAAGTAATTTGAAAAAGCAAGCAAAAAAAAAATATGAAGAATTATTATGAGGGTTAAAAAAAAGGCAACGAATGAAACCTTCACCTGATATCTATATGCATATATATAAATATAAATAGATATAAATATATAAATTTCTTTGCATCGATATAAATATAAAGCTGCCTAGAGTAACCACAGTGGGATAGGCAACAAATAAATTTAACAAATAAGATAACCTTTATTGTCACAGTAACAATTAAATATTCAAGTTCAATTAAGGCATGCATGAAACTACAGTATATCATGAAACTATATTATAAAAAAATATTTCATTAAAATAGCATATTTGGCTGCTGATGTAGTCAGAAGTGGGATCTGTGGGCATGTAGACTCAAGAATTTTATTATGGTTGTATGGCTTTATATTTTGTTTCTGAAAAGGTAAGTGGGCCATGTAGAGAATAATATTTCACAGGTTATATGTCAAGACTCAGAAGTTTGGCAATATAGGATAGGATCCTAATTTAATGACCTACAGGTATGTACATATACATGTACACACAGAGATGTATCTCTAGGCAAGTCATCAAATTATTATATTATAGTAGTTGTCTTCTATCATTCTGCAAATGTTGCATAGTCTCTTGTCCGGATAAGATCATTTTTGCACAACTAAAATGTTTCCCAATTGGGTAAAATTCCTTCAAGGTACTTTTCAATAGAAAAAGCAAATCAGTTTTTATAGAAACAGTAAAATAACTATAATCATTTGTATGACATCTCCAACAAAGCACTCTGGAAATGAACTTTAAAGTAATTTGTCCATCCCACAGATTTATAGCCTAAATAGAAAATAGATATAAGATGGAAGTAGTGAAGGACAATTTCTGCCACCTGTGAGTTTGTCACTAATTGAATAGTTTCAAGAATTCAGGAACAAATCAAAAGAAAATTAATACAGTTATGGGGAGAAAGTGTTATTGTATGGTCTATATCAGCGATGGTGAATGTTTTCGCCACCGTGTGTCACGGCGGCCGGTGCACATGCACTATCACGCTCATGCATGCCAGCACCCACGATGCAATGTGCATGTGACCCGCACGTACACACACGTGATCACTCCGCAGGTACGCGCGTGATGCCCCCTACCCCCCTGCATATTCGCAGCTGTGTTCTGCAGCTGCTTTGCATTCCCCAATAGCGTATTTAGGAACAACATGACCTCCAGGAGGGTGAGCGGGCCTACTTTGAGGAGCCCATGCATGCTGCGTGGCAGGGCTCCCCATGCCACCGCTGACACGCATGGCATAGGTTTGCCACCACTGGTCTATATACTCAGAAAATGTCTATATACTCAGTAAAAGGTAATATATTTCTAGGATGCTTTTGTCTCAGAATTTTCTAAAGCAAAATCTGAGTTTAAGGAACACTGTGAACTATTACTCATGTTTTCAGCAAACTTACAATATTTACAGCTTTTTCTGTAACTTGAATTCTGTTCCTTAGGTCTGAGCAGTGTTAGATTAGGGACAAGATGTCAATGAAACAGTATTTGAAATCAGTATTAACTACTTGGCTTGGGTAAATTAGGTCTGGTACAATTCAAATTGACAATATGATTTAGATTGTTGAGTCAAAGTAATTCTAATCATTGATTTGAGCTGGAAAACCTGTCCAATTTGATTTAATACTCCAAATAGATTTGAATGAATTCATATATTAAAAACACATGCTCATGTGTCTGAACTGGCTGTATCAAATCTTGTTCGTGGTGACCAATTCAGTATGATAATTCAGACTACATCATTGTTTTTATTCAAAAACCCAATCCAATTTAGAGGTCCAATCAAATTGCCTTTGAATTACTTTTCTAAATCAAATATTCAGACACTAATTTCCTATTCTTGCCTTGTTCAGCAGAGAAATTAACATAATTTGATCCATGTACATTGCGTTTAATAGTTTTAAAGGCAGCAGAGCCCCAGAAAATATACTGTATGGGAAGGGTTGGTACACACTCAGGTTCATGCGAAGATATGGTAAGATCTACTGAGAGATGCAGAATTTAGTGCAGAATTTATATTGCAAGGAGGAGAAAAAGTAAGAGTTTATAAAGAGTTTATAAAGCCCAAAGATACAAAAGATAATTCTGACAAAGTTCAATTGTCATTTTATAAAATGTTGGAAAATGTTCAGAGAAAAGAGCTGGATGAAAAGGAATTATATTAGGGTCATTAAAAGCAAAGCAAAACAAAACAAAAAAAACCCCAGCAGATGTTTAGTCTATAAAAGAAAATAAGATTCACGAGAGACATGTCAGCATTGATATCTAAAAGACTGCCACACAGAAGTTGGAACTCTTTGTTGCTACAAAAAGGCAGAAATAGAATGAATATGTGGATATTGCAAGAGATGAAATTTCAACTAAATTTAAGAAATGTCCTAAAATTACAAAGTGTCCAGTAGTGAAACAGACTGCCATGTAACGTAGTAGACTCTCCTTGCTGGAGAAAATAAACAAATGCTGAATGGCCATCTGTCAGGTATGTTTTAATTGCCTTCTGCTTTACAGATTCTGAATTGAGCAGGAAATTTGGGTAGATACCTCCCAAAGTCTCTTTTAACTTCATGATTCTATAATTATTAATGTGTTTTCACCTTTATTATCATGAGAAATTAGAAATTTTCTAGAACGTAATTTCATTTTCCTCTAACTTAATATGATTCCAAACTCCAAATATAATTTTCTACATTAGGAAATCTTTACAGTTGAAGAAGTTAAGATCTACAAAGTTTCTAAAGACTTTTGGTTGAAATCAGGAGCAAAGTCCATGTTTTAAAAACAGCCAAATATTTCTAACCCTGATTTTTGTAGTGAATTTTGACATACTTTTTCCACTGAAAATTCTTTGCATCACTAAAGGAAAATAAAAGCAACGGTTTCATCTAACAGCTAAAAGGTCAACCAAAATAAGCAATATTGGTGGCAGCAATGGCAGAGAGGAATAGAATACTGCTAAATCAAAGCACTAGAACAGATATTTCTAAAGCTTGTGTTTAGTCATTTCAGAAGAAAATGGACATTGTGCTTAGGAAGTCAAAACTGGTAAATGTGAGCTGATTTCACATATTAGAAGTCAAGATTTGAAGAGTTTTTATAACTTATGAATTCAAAAGGATTTTGTTGTAGATAAATGTGCAGAGCATTGCATTGCACTCTTAAACATGCTGAATATCCTCTTCTCTAGTCAATTTTTGATAGTTTGACAAGGATAATGTAGAAGTAGCAATTTACATATAGTTATTTTATTGTGAAGATTGAAAGGCTTGTCATTCAGGCTGTCTATACTTAACTTTAAGATGGAGGCATTGTTCCAACTTGGAATATCAAATTTGATTTAAAAACCTTCGTAGATGAATTATTATTGTTGCCTTAGCATGGAGTGACTCATGAGGACTTATAACTTTCTTATCATAAACTGTTAAAAAAACCCTCAGTTTAAAATATAAATTGGTTAATCTGATAATTCAGTAGTGTTTTATATTTCATTTTATCTGAAAATTAAAAATTTCTAATATTATAATCCTGTAAAACAACTTGACTTTAGTGTATCTTACTCCTAAGTAAACATTTACATTTTCTCTATAAGTCCACTTTAATTCTTTTTGTTCAAGTCAGATATTTAAAAACAGTGTTTTTATCTAAGACAAACCTTATGTTAACTAATTTTTTCAGTAGACTTTTCAGAATATTCATATGATTTTATTACTCTTTTTGGAAAGCAGCATATATGAGTGCGTGTCAATGCACATACAGAGAGAGACATAAATATAAGCATACTTGATTCTTTCTCATTGATTAATGATTATACATCTTTTGTTTTTCAATCACCATCTTGTTATTTAATGTCCAGAAAAATTGATTTATAGTCAACGAGCTAAGCTCTCATTTGAAAATGAAATGCTTCTGATTTAAAAGATTAGCCATAAATCAGGTAATCATCAAATGAGCTTGGAGACTTTTTATACTCTTGATTAGCTTATAATGCCCCAAGGTCATTAAGCAACCAAAATAGTACTAACTTAATTATGAGATAGAACAACATCTGGCAAATTCAGCACCCAGTTCAAGATCTATTGTCCCTCAGAGTCAAAAGATGAATGCATCACGGGTGTATGTTAGGGTGCGCAATCATAAAGACCGCATTAGCGAGCACTGACTTCTATGGCAGTCTTGGATAACTTCATCCAATGAAATTATTGCCTGACCAAAACACGGGGCAGAAGGCACAAAAGTGCTGATGCCAATGAGACACCCTGGAGGCAATGGCTGACACCAAGGCCGTGGGCTGTTGTGTGTTGTGATTTATGTCAGTGGTTTGATGGATGACTTTTAGATAATTCCCATTCTATAATATCTTTGAGCAATTCTCCTCTTCTTCAAACATCTTTTTTGTTCATTTCTAGGCTGCAGATGGCATCAACCCACACACTCTATTGTGTGTAGCCCAAAGGACACATCACCATTCTTTCAGATGTTTGAGGTTTTAGAATCCAATTAAAGCTTGAAAATCTGACTTTGGGCACTTTAATCTCTGCCATTAAGTTCCTTTTTCAGTTTCCATAGGTTCTACTATTACTATTCAATAATGCCATAAAAAGTCCATGAACGAGAAACACTGAAAAAGGAATAACACTGCATTCTGTTGAAATTATTAGTGAACATGGTATGTGAACAACTCAGGCCTCCATTTCATACATAAGCATACTTCTTGGAAGTTTCAGCCATGAAAGTAAGGACAGGTATCAGATATTTCTCTATATTTTAATTTAATTTGATCTTGCCTTTATACTTTTATCTGAATGCCAATTTATTTCTGCCAGTGTTCTGTAAAAGCCAGATGTAGAAAGTAATCTCTGAACTTCAAGATTCAGCTTGCCATTGTCATAATTTTGATTATACAAAAGTTAAGTATAGTTATTAAATGAAAGGCTAAACTTGAGTATTCTATTCACTTACAGGCATCCTTTATCCCAACAAGTTATTAACTTTCTTTAAAAAATTCCTTGTTATAGAATTCTATTTTTCTTTTTCCCTATGATGGAAACATTACTGCAATACAAATTTAGCAGGTAGACTCCTTTGTCCCATTATCACCTTTTGCATTTTTGCTGCTATCCTTCTGGTAATTGTACTTCAGGAAGTGTTATGATCATTTCTGAAATATTCTTTCCAATATAGAGTTGAGACACCTGGAAAAATCTTTTGCATCATTCAACATTTCAGAATGCCTGCAGGACTGCCTTCAAGAAGTTCACCCAAATTATTGTCACTGCCTGTATTAGCTCTCTGAAAACCTAAACAACCCCTTTCCAGTGTCATATACGGTTTGTTTTATTTATTTATTTTTGGTTTGGGATATAAAATTGAAAGATTGCCTGTCCTTTCCAATTTCACTCAGTGAATATTCTGGGAAAACATTATCCTTCCCAAACATTTTACCATAATTCAATACATTTAGAACCTTAATAGCACCAGAGCAAAGAGGAAATATGCTTACTATATTCATGCAGTTCATAAGTAAAGTTAAACTATTATTTGGAAGAGATAGTTAAAATTAAATGAGCAGAAAAATCTTTTTTTTTTTCCTATCCATTTTGATTCCATTTCATAAAATATATTTGGTACAGAAATTGTTTCATCAAAGAAAAAAATGTTCTATTAAATTCTCATGGGAACAGTGTGGTTTTCTTGAAATATTTATGAGGTGAGTATCAGTGTTTACTATTTAATAAACGTATCACCATTGGTCTGCAGCCTCCCTGGATTTCCATACTTCAATTAAATCACAAGGAAAAATCCCCTTGTTGGGCTTTTTCAGAGTTAATACTACTAGAGCATGGCTATCAAACTCATGGCCTGTGGGCCAGATGAATCATGCACTGGCCACTCCCACACACACAGTAAAGGGTGGAACAGTAGCGATACATCACGTGATGATGAAATTGTTGGATAATTTCACTGTTCTGTTGGGTATTTTTTAATTCCATTTATATGCTGTCCTTCTCTGGAGACTCAGCTTACAACCTCTTGAAACATTAGCCTTCATTCTTCGTATATACCTGCTTATTAGGGCAGTCGCCCCCTCCCAGCAGTATTTTTACAAAGTCAGCTTAATGCCCCGAACAATCTGGGTCCTCAGTTTACCTACCTTGGAAGGATGGAAGGCTGAGTCAACCTTGAGCCTGGTGAGATTCGAACTTGCCTTAATTGCAGGCAGCTGGCAGCTAAATGCTGCATAACAGCACTTAATCCACTGCACCACTGAGGCTCTTTTTTAAGGGAAAAAAATGGAAAAAATCACGCATCTGATTTCACTGCCTGCAAAATATGGAATGCTATTTATGTCCAACTCTTCCCATCTGGCTTTGGGTCTGTATATGGATATAATGTGAAAATGGGTATGTATAGAAAAGTGTTATTAGCCAACTTAAATGTAGAGTCATTCAAAATATTTTCTTTTCTATAAAAAATAAGTCTTTCCTAAATAAAGACATTTGAAGATGTATGTCATCATATTTCCCATAAAACACTAGCAAAAACTGTAATCTATTAGGATTTTGAATAGGACTGTTCTATCAGCCTTTTTGAGGCTTCAGAATTACTGCTATTGCTGTTTTTTAAACACATCAGCATGTATGTATGTATGTCATTATGCTTTTTTCGGGTATTTTCCCACGTCTTCATAGTTGTGCTTTTAAAGTTGTAGCGACGTTTCAGTAAAATCTCATTTACCATCTTCTGGGTCATATGTGGAAGGCAGTGGTAGTTGGTTCTGTTTTAAAACAGTAGTGTTCTCTTTTGTCTGCCAATGAGGAGTAAACATAGCCATGGTCTCAATATTACTATTAGGAAAATGCTAACTGTTCTGAAAAATATATGGCAAGTGAATATATCTATTTTTTAAAAAAATCAGTCTCCATTGGTATTCTCTATTTTTAATGTAGCTGTTGCTTTACTATTGCTGGAAATTCCCTGAAGCATATATCTTTGTGAGATAGTCTGAAAAAAATAAGCTGTTTTGCATATCTAACATAAAAAGAACACATTGTCAATAGTACATATGCTGTGATTTATAATTTATATGTTTGTAGAAGAGTTTTGTTGGTTTTTTTAATGGTTTTGGGTCCACAGAAATGAGAAATGGATGGATTTTTATCCTGAATCTCCTATAAAAATATTATATTCATATTTCCTAAATTTGTAGAAAATTTCAGAAAGACCTTGCAAGCTCATGTTTGGACTTTTCAGTATTTTTTGATATAATTAAATTTTAAACAGCTATCCCCTGCCCCCCAAAACATGCATAAAATAGATAGACTAGGGAAAACTGCTTACAAAAATGCATATAAAAATACAAATATTCAGAGGGAATCCTAACATGCATACCACCGTATCTATGGATACTTTGTTTTTTAGGCAGAGGCTAATAAACTTCAATAACATGGAAAAATGACCAAAACCAGAATTGGCGGACATATTCACCTCTACCACAATCAGGAACCTACCCTCTGTTTCACCTCCATCTTACCTTACCTTAACTTCTCCTCTACCTGAGTTACCGTAATAGAGAACAAAAACAATTAAGAGCTTTGTGGTTAGTTTTCAGGGTGCCACAATCTTCTTTTGTTATACTGCTGAAGCAGACTAGCATGTTAATTCTCTGGATCATAGATTAGTATAGATTTATGTAACATTTTTCCATCCAGAAAAATGCAATTCAGAACTGCATTTAGTATTTTGTAAGATTTAAATTATGCTTCTTTCTAATTTCCATTCCTGCTCATTTATCTGTTGCCTTTGTTTGTTTAACTTCCTGTGTAGAATTACTTTGAATGTAAGCTTTCTATAGCCCAGAGACCAGCTCTGTCTTTTCGGTGTTGATTGTAAAGCCTGTACATTTCTTCCCAAACCACAGAATAATTTTTATCGGGATATTTTATGGAAGTAGGTCAAAAGAAAACAAAGGCTGTTCTTAGTTTTATATATAGATAACTTATCCAGAGGAACTTTATATGTAAACATTTATGCTCACAAATAGGATTGGTTGGTTGGCTGGTTTGTGTGTTTTATAATAGAAGTGAAATATACGTCATATTGCAAAGCCCTATTTTACTTTATTTTATTTTGATTTCATCTTTATGGAACTAGGAGTTTGAAGTAAATTAACTATGACAATGAACATGTTACCTGCATATAACAATCTCTTGTCACATTTTCTTTCCTTTCTGCTCTCCCCTGAAATGTATTTGGAGGCAACTAGAATCAGCCTTGCTAACTGTGTGACCAGAATATTGATATGTGAGCCAGAATCAGAAGACAGCAATGGGAAACTATTTCCAAACTGCTACCAAGAAATAAATACATATATATGCATGAAATCACTGGTATCAAACTCAACTAAAAAGAGGCCTTTCCTCACTAATAATAAAATACAGATTTGCTTTATCTATAACATAATACTTCTGAATGATATTGTTGTTGCTGTTAATCGTGGCCACTCAGTCCAAAAGATATGGCTAGATGGAAATATAGATGGATGAATACTAGTGTTGGGCATGTTTTGAGAAAGATCTTTGGAACACATGAGATTGATCATTGTTGATTAAAAAATCTCCACGCAACATAAAAAAGTAGTGGTGAATATTGTTTTGTGTATTGTTGTATAGAAGGAATACCTGTGGATTTTGCTCTGCTAGTCTTTGTCAATTATAGGGGCAGTGCTTCATGTCCATTTCAAGGCCATTGAGCCAGTGTAGTCCAAAGACATTTCTACAGTGATATGGCCAGCATGACACCACTGTGCATTGTTACCTTTGTACCAAAATGATACTTATTTACCTACTTACATTTTCATGCTTTCAAGCTGCTACTGTAGGTACCAGGAGGTGGGGCAAGGATGGGAGCTCACCCCATCGCACGGCATTTAGGTCTTAAACCTTGCCTGCCAGCTTTCCAGCCAACAAGCTCAGCATTGAGCCACCCATTATTGCGTGTGTGTGTGTGTGTGTGTGTGTGTGTGTGTTTTATTTGTTTGTCAAATTTATATGGCTACCCATCTCACACAAAGTGAATCTGGATTATGTACAATAAGGCCTATTAAAACTTACTACAGGTACTGCTATAGTGCATTGTAAGCTGCCCTGAGTCTCCGGAGAAGGGCAGCATATAAATGGAAATTAAAAAGAAAAAAAGGAATTGGAAACTATTAAATAGTAAACATAGATTAAAAACAAGAGCACAAGCAAGAGAACACCACAGTAATGCAGCCAGCACAGAGGCTACCTATTACCAGGCTTTTTATCTTCAGTATTGTCAAAAAAGCTTGTTCTTAAGGGTTGGGTTTACCTTGAGAGAGGTGATGTTCCAGGGGGCAAGCTCTATGGCAGAAAAAAACTTCCCAGATCCAATCAGATGGAACTCTTTCACAGAGAGGACCTATGGCTTGCTTTTTCTGATGAACCTGATGGAATGGGTAGATATAATGAGAAACAGTCTCAGTTAATCTGATGTGTTATAGGGTTTAAAGATCAAAAAGCACCTGAATGGTATTTGGAAGCAGACTGCTACCTGATGCAGCTCAGAAACCAGAGGTGTAATGTGTCCTTGTAGGGGCACACATAATTGTCCAAGCTGCTTCATAGCCATTACATATAAACACAAGCTTTCAGATGCATAATAGGGACAGACTATCATAATTTATCTTTTTATGTAACGTTTATAAATGTGAACTATAAATAAATAGTTCATAGCCTCATAATGGACATTGTATCTCATTCTCCTACAAAGCATTTGTCTTCTCCAAAATAAATTAAGCATTTATGTAAAAAGAGACCCGTGGTCTTCCATTTTCTTTTATGCCCTAGGCAGAATAACAAGTATTATAACAACAGAGGGTGCTTTTCGGTGCTTTTAGCTACTTAGGGAAACTGATCCAGGAAAGAAGAAAATAGAATATTCCATGCTATTTCAATGGCTTATCCACATAACATTTCCCTCTTTTCCTCTCTACCCCCGCTTCTGTGTGTGTGTGTGTGTGTGTGTGTGTGTGTGTGTGTGTGTGTGCATGTGTTTTTCTTTGTTGTGCATTTTCAAGTCAGTCTTGATTCATGGCAAATGCCCAGACAAGCCCATGTAGTTTATTGGTAACATTTTTTTATATTATTGGCTAGTCCAAAGATTCCTGATTTCTATCTTGGAAGCTTTAGCAAGAAATGCAAGAAAGCAAAATGACTGTTTAAGGAAGCTTTACAAATAGTGGAGGAAAGAAGGGAAGCAAAAGGCTGGGGAGAAAGAGAAAGATACAGCCAATTGAATGCAGAATTCCAAAGAATATCTAGAAGAGATAAGAATGCCTTCTTAAATGAACACTGCAGACAAATAGAAGAAAACAATAGAACTGGGAGGACCAGAGATCTCTTCAAGAAAATTGGGGATATTAAGGGAACATTTCATGCAAAGATGGGCTTGATAAAGGATCAAAATGGCAGGGACCTAACCAAGGCAGAAGACATTAAGAAAACATGGCAAAACTATACAGAAGCACTATACAAGAACGAGCTTAAAGTCTCTGATAAGCACGATGGGGTGGTCATTGACCTGGAGCCAGACATCCTGGAATGTAAAGTCAAATGGGCCTAAGGAAGTCTAAGCAACAACAAATCTAGTGGAGGTGACAGGATTCCAGCTGAACTATTCCAAATCTTAAAAGATGATGCAGTAATTCAACAGTGGGCACCGGATTGGAAAAGTTCAGTTTATATTCCAATCCCAAAGAAGGGCAATGTTCAAACTACCACACCATTGCACCCATTTCACATGGTAGCAAAGTTATGTTCAAAATCCTACAAGCTAGGCTCCAACCGCATGTGGACAGAGAACTTCCAGAAGTACAGGCAGGATTTCAAAGACTCAGAGGAACTAGACATCAAATTGCCAACATACACTGGATAGTGGCGAAAGCTAGTGAATTCCAGAAAAACATCTACTTCTGCTTCATTGACTATGCTAAAACTATGTTATTAAACCTTGTTGTTGTTGTTAGTTGCGAAGTCGTGTCCAACCTATCGTGACCCCATGCACAATGTTCCTCCAAGCCTTCCTGTCCTCTACCATCCCCCGGAGTCCATTAAACCTATGTTATGCTAAAGATTGTGTGGACCACAATAAATTATGGCAAGTTCTTAAAGAGATGGGAAACCAGATCATCTTATTTCTCTCTTGAGTTGAGTGAAGAAGCAGCAGTGAGAACTGGACACAGAATTGCTGATTGGTTCAAAATTAAGAAAGGACTTCGGCAAGGCTGTATACTGTTGCCTTGCCTATGTAACTTATATACAGAGCAACTTATATACAGAGCAAACCATGAGAAAGGCAGGACTAGATGAAGAAAGAACTCACTGAAGAAGAGCCTAATACTAGGAAAGATTCAGGCCAAAAGCGGAAGGCGATGACAGAGAATAAGGTGGCTGGATGGAGTCACTGAAGCAGTCGGTGTGAGCTTAAATGGACTCTGGGGGATGGTGGAACACAGGAAGACCTGGAAGAATATTGTTCATGGGGTCACGATGGGTCGGAAATGACTTTACAAGAACAACATTTAATTATTTAAAATAAATAAAAGATTATTTTAATTTTTTCCATGCATATTTCATTCTGTCCCTTCTTTTACATCTTTTTTTTAAATGATTCTATTCCTTAGTGTAACTCTGGTGCTGCAGTGAGTTCTGTAGAAAGTTGGCCACAGTGAATTGTCCTAGACCTCCCTGCACAGTCCATGGAGAAGCCTTGTCCAGCTGCTGCAATTCTGCCAGAACCTCAGTGACAAAATATTTTCTTCTTCCTTTGGGTTGATGGATCGTACTCACAAACCAGTCAGTTTGTACAATAAAATGACTCTTTATTATACAAGTAAACTAGTCATTATATTTACAATATCTATATAGATAAATATCTATTTATTAAGACTATCATTTAGTCTTAATAAATACCTCTCTGAGTAGCAGCTACCTATGAAGCTGGAGTCCTAGGCCCTAAGCAGTGGTGGGATTCAAAAATCCCACCACTGGTTCACTAGATTATAAGTGCAGGGACAGGTGCACCTGTGCGCATACCCCCATCTTCTGCACATGTGCATGCACACATGCAGGCCCGGCTTTTGGAGCCCAGGGAATCCACTATTTCCTTTATTTCTGCTCTTCAGAACAGCATGGAACCTTTTCTCTGGGGCTGCAAAGCCCAGAGAAAAGTTCCCATGCTGCTCCAAAGAGCAAAAATAGATGGGAACAATGGGTTCCCTGGGCTCCAAAAGCCAGGCACCTGCATGCGCACAAGCCGGACAAGCCAAGCCAGATTCCAAATCACTCAGTCATTCAGTGTTGGCTGCGTGTGGAGAAGGAGGCACTTACCAGACGGAATGATGAATAAGCTTGGCTTGCCTGTCTTGTGTGCATGCAGGGGTGTGGTTTCTGAAGCCAAGGGAATGCACTTTTCCCATCTATTTCTGCTCTAGGAAGCAGCGTGGAAGACTAGGAGGCTGCAGAGCCCGGGAAAAGTCTTCCACGCTGTTTCCTAGAGCAGAAATAGATGGGA
>JANHFR010000300.1:0-16152 GCA_032468015.1 Mimophis mahfalensis | reverse complement strand
AGGAAGGAAGGAAGGAAGGAAGGAAGGAAGGAAGGAAGGAAGGAAGGAAGGAAGGAAGGAAGGAAGGAAGGATTGTTCAATAAATGTCTGAAATTATTTGTTTCCCTGTAAAGTGTTTTTCTTCTTATACAACCAGTTGAGTAGACTAATGACTATGAGTTAATTAGTTAGTTGTCTAATAGTTGAATCAGTACATTGACTATTATGCAATATTCCTATAAAATAATACAAAAATTCAAGTGATAAGAAATACAATTTGGTTAATTTACAGCCTTCATGCCTGAGCGTCTTATAAAAATGTTTCACTTAAAATGCAAGACAACATGCAGAGAACTGTGGCTCGCTGCCATTTCAATTTAAAAATAGAGAAAGACGATGTATGTATTTACAAAGAATATGCTATATCACCACAGTATTCTACATGGACTGAAATTTATTTCCCATAATTCCAAGATGGCATATTAGATTTGAGTCTAATAAATCTGGAAAGGATCAGAATGGAAAGATGATATAACTGCACCTGCTGCAATGAAGATCCTAAATGAATCTTGCTGGCTGGGGAATTCTGGGAGTTCACACATTTTAACATTGCCAAGTTTTGGAAATACATATACTCCTGGATAACAAGGAGCTCTGGAGATGATTTGAATTTTATTATTTGAGATCACACTATTGTTAGAAGTAGTAGTGCTGTTTTTTTAATCTTTTTGCATGCAGTGAAGTTGACAGACAGTTCTTTTAAAATTACATGTGAGTATTTTTGTAGGGTAGAAACAGTTTAACTTAACATTAAGAAAATTTCCTTAAATGAAGTTCAGCTCAGCTCAGCAGGTTTTCATTATTTAAGTGAATGTGTGTTAGATTGCAGCCCAGCATTCATATTTTTATTCCAAGTTCATGGTAATGTTTATATTTTCCCTCTGCTTAAAAAAATGAAGTAACTTGTGCAGAATTGCAGTGCTGCACTCATATACAATGTCTCATCCAACATGGGCATTAATTTGCTTCTAAGAGAAAGAATAATCATGAAGTAAAAGATATCTACAGTAAAAATCACATAATAAAAACCTAACAGAGTAGAAAAATTGAACAGACTGGACGCTAATATATTTGTTCTATGGTGTCACAAGAGAGCTTTCTTAAATTACTAGTGGTTTTAAATTCTTTGTGACAAGTCTACTTAGTTTATCTCAGTTAAATAAGAACACTGAAAAAATTAAAGGGAAACATTCTAGTTTCATATTATATTTGTTTAAAAGCCGGTCCTCCATACCTTCATCAGTATTGATATGAAAGTAAGCATTTAATTAAATAATAACTTTTTTCCCCACATCAAACCACGGAGCTGAAAGGTTTTAATGTATAGTTAAAGGAAATCTGTGATTTAAAATTCTGAAGTGAGGAATTGTTGGTCTCACATGTGCTGCTAAATTACAACTCCAAGCATTCCTACTCTGTCATGCCTGTAGTGAAGAGTTGAAATCCAACATCTTGAAAGCTTAACGCTGTGCACCTGAAGCTCTCACATACTGTTTTCTCCAAGCATTTTTTTAATAATTCTTTGGCAATAATTCTTTGGCAATAATTATATAGACTAAAATAAAAAGAGCCCAATTTTAAAAATGTATACGGTCCCAAAGCAAATAATAAGTATAACACATTTGATCTGAATTGTGAAAAACTTTATACTATCAGATGAAAGACCCATTTAGACAAGCACTCTGTGCCCTAGCAGCCAACCAAATCTATTCAAGAAATTCAGACACCCGCAGCACCCAGAGGAAGCAGAGATATAAGATGGCAACCATGGCAGGAGAATCCAAGTTCTACCTCTTGGTAGATATATAAATGTTCCAGATGTGTTCATAGGGCTTAAATCACACTGTAACAACAACTGCCTATTTTGAAATTCAGTTCTTCCCTCCAAGGAGTTCATAGTAATTCAAAATCAGTAATACAAAGGGAATAGCTGCCTTTCATTCTTGTTCCCCAGTAGCCAGAATCAAAGAAGACAAACTGTAATTCCAGATTTTTCTTTCACTGGCATCTTTATCTCTGATGAACAATGACAGAAAAATCAAGTATTCATAAAGGACAAAGAAAAATAACAGGAATAGCAAGATATAAGAATTGTTCAAATGAGCTATTATTATTATTATTATTATTATTATTATTATTATTATTATTATTATTATTATTATTATTATTATTATTATTATACAAATATTAAAAAATTATAGACTGAAGATTTATTACAGACTGCTATGCAGGCGCTATCATTTGTAGTTTCAATTTTCCACAGTTTGTCTGGAACATCTTGTTGAACATGATTTAGAGAAAATGGGCTGGTGATAGAGGGAGACTCAGTACACAAAGTTGTTCCACCATGGACTCATTTATTCAGCAGACAATGTACAGTATACATTCAGCCAGTGGTTATCAGAAACCATGGGGAAAAGCTCCAATGAGCTGCCCCTTTTATAGGAAAGCTAGGAAAACCGTTTACAGGTGTTCAGAAAAGGATTCCAACACTTGAGCGGGAAGTTCCTGACTTCTGTGCTTACCAAATGTGATGTCTACTCAACAACACTTAAATGGAAATCAAGGCCTGTTTCAGAAATTACACTGTACCTGTTCCAAAAAAGCAGTGGGAGCATTGGTTCTGCCTCCACCATTTTCAATCATTACTGGCTGTATTCCAGATATTTTTGCATGTTGAAGGTAGGAGAAATGGATTTATGATCATTTGGCTGAACAATGACCAGGAATATTTCTCCATTTGTTTTGTTTTCATTTAAGGAACTTAGAAGCTTTGGAACTTCTTCAAATATATATTAAACATTTTAAAAGTCCATATATAACAAACAAATAATATAATAATTATAATCTGTTTATATTGATATGCTTTATATAATGTTTTACCTGGACGTCTGCCTCAATTCATTCGAATCCTAATAGTGCTTGTTATTTTCAATGAGTGATGGTGTGATGATTACTGGCCAATAAATTCATACTTAGCATCTATTATTAGAGTGAGTCAGTCTGTGCCAGAAGTATTTTGGGAATGTCTAATATTAATGAATAAACATTGTTCAGATGCAGCCAAGAATTCTAAATAACTTTGACAATCATTCCATAATAACATTTTAGTTCATAATAAATAAGCAATTTTATTAATCTGGTTCCATTGGCTCAAATAAGTAAAGTAGATTGAAGTGATATCTGTGCCCATGATATCTGTGTCCAGTTGACTGAAACAAATATAAAACATGCCAAAAAAAGGCTGTTGGAAGCTAGGCATGCCATTGGCAATATTTCACATAACAATAAGCAATACAAGCTGTCTTGGGTCTGCTAAAAGCAGTTTTGCTTGTAGCTAGAATGAAATAACCATATACCATAGAATTATGCTTTTTTATTACTCAAAAGCAAGCATATTCTTCATTCTTGTTGTATAGAGGAATATGAGCACTTGTATATATTGCTTCAAACTTCATCTGTGGTCTTCTGCCCACAGTTAAACTGTTCTTGGTTAGAATATGTGAAAATAGGAGCCACAGTTGAATTAACATAAAAACTATACCCCACATTTATGGAACACAATGAAATTTCAAGCATTCAGCATAATACAGAATGCCCAGGCAAGGAAGATGATTCTTTTTCTTTCTCCTGGCCCAAAAAAAAAAAAAAAAAGCAATGGCAGGCCTTTGCTACTAGAGTTGATCAATCAAGCTAATCAGTCAAGATCCGTCTCATAGTTTAGATTCAAAGGCAATTCAATCAAATCCTTTAGTCAAATTACTTTTGAACCTTAGAAATTTTGATGGCTTTGACTTTATTCAGTGGTTCAGGAGATACATCTTTAAAAAGTCAATGTAAAAAATGGTATCAAGCCTATCAGATTTGATTTTTTTAAAAAAAAAATTGATACATTTAATAAAATCAGCAGGTTTTTTTTTTAAAAAAAGACATACACTGTTGAATTAGATCAATTCAACAATCTGAATCAAAGCTGAATGCCATGCCCTCTTCCTTATCCATAGAGTCATATAACAAGTAACCAAATTCATGAGCTACGAGCAATGAAAGAAGAAATACCTTTTAAAACCAAAATAGCGGAACCTTCACTATACATGATGATATTGGAAGACTTTGATAGAAATTTGGAAATAATTTTAGGTTTCTATCATAATGTATTTCTAAATTAAACATCTTAAAATTCCAGTATCTGAGTTCTTTTCACAGTAGCGCTCTTTTGTTCTTGCTTTCATTTCTACAGTGCTGTTAACTAGCTATCCTCAACATGGGCCTCTCAACACTGGGCTGTTTTTTTTTATACAGTTGTCTAAATGTCTCTTCTTTTTTTTTACTCTTGCCTTTGGCTCAGTCACACCTACTTTGAAAGCTAAATTGCTTATATTTCACTTAATGACTATTGTGCTGAACTATGTCCTTGATTATACATTTACATACAGCTCTCAGTATCATAAATACATCAGTAGTGGACACTCAGCTGACACCACTTTAAGAGTACCCTTGTTTCAGTCCCTCACTTATAGCATGCCAGCTTATGTTACAATAAAGAAGCAGTAAACTTAAACCCCTTCTAGTAAATCCAAAACCTTTGAAGATTATTTATATTATATTAAAAAGTTCTTAGTGTAATTTGATTTGAATATATATGCCACTTAAAAATCAAGATTCATTGTCAGATGGGAAGTGCTTTACTTATTTGACATGGCTTTGATTCTGTTTATGCTGATTATAATGGTCCCAATTATTGTCATAGCTTTATTGCCCATTAAATGACTAACCCAGTAAAAGCTTTTTCTCTGCGTAATGATCATTTAATGGAAATTTTAGATATCAATAATTGGAAAGAGCTTCAGTTAAAAATCACCTTAGTTTTAAGTCAAAGTGGGTGGGGATCTGTTGTGCAACTAAAAGGGAGTTGGATGGGATGGTTTGGCAGCTGTGTTGGTGATTCTGAAAAACAGTATTTATATTTTGTATAGAAAGAAAGAAGAAGGGATGGACAAGGTAAGACTTAATGAAGAGGAATAATGAAAAAATGCTTCTTACCTAAGGATATTGCTATGATAGGCTTGTAATTTCCATGAAAGCCTTTTTTTTTTTTTTTTGGCCAAACTTCAACTCCTACTTTGACTAAATTCCAAGTAAGCCCACTTCAATTTAAATATATTGATCAAAATATTGTTATGTTATCTACATAATGATTAATTTGCATGCATATTTTTTTACTAAAACACACATTTTTAAAATTCCTTTAATAAAAGGAATAGATTCCTTCCGCTTTAGATATTAATAGTACAAATTGCTAGAAAAATTAATATTATAGAGTATGTATAATGTTGATATGCTTACTGCAACGTAAGGTTTACTTTGCTCAGTGACATTAAATTATAAGTACATATTTAGAAGTTGTTTTTTTTTTAAGAAAAATCAATACAAAATCTGTCCACATCATTCAGATTTCAAATACCAGTATTGGATCCAGTGTTGGTTTTTTTTGTCTTTTTTTTTTTTAATGGTAGCCTGCAGTAATGGATTACTGGTCATAGGATAAAGTAAGAAACTTTGTTCATAATATTTTATTACAATCTAATGCATGGGAGAAATACTTTTGTCTTATCCAACAGCATGAAATTTAATGTGGAAAAAAGCAAGGTTTACACCTAGGCAGGAAAAACCAAAGGTACAAGTACACATTAGGTGAATAGCAGTAACTGTGGCTGGCTCAATAGCAGTAACTGTGTGATGGATCTTGGAGTCTTAGTGGACAATCACTTAAACATGAACCAGCCGTGTGCGGCAGCAGCCAAACAGTCTTTGGTTGTGTAAACAAAGGCATATAATCAAAATCACATGAAGTATTAGTACCGATTTAACAATACTTAGTAATACCACACATGGTATATTGCATCCAGTTTTGTCCATCAAATTAAAAAAAGATGTTGACATTTTGGAAAAAGTGAAAAGAAGAGCAACTAAGATGATTAATGCCCTGGAGATTAAAAAAAAAACCATATGAATAATGGTTGCAGTAATTGGATATGTCTAGGCTAGAAAAAAGAAGGATGAGGAGGTGACATGAGAGCAGTATTCCAGTATTTGAGGACTGCCACAAAGAACTGGGAATCAGTTTATTTTCCAAAGCACCAGACAAGAAACAATGGGTGGAAACTAATCAAGGAGACAAGCAACCTGCTATTAAGGGGAAACTTCCCAACAGTGAGAACAATTAACCAATGAACAGCTTGCCTTCAGAAGTTGTAGATGCTTCACCACTGGAGGTTTTTAAGAAAAGACTAGACAGCCACCTGTCTAAAAGTATATAGGATCTCCATCTTGATCAGGGGGGTGGACTAGAAGACCTCCAAGGTCACTTCCAGCTCTATTCTGATGGGTTGACTTTAATCACAAGCTTTATACCTGTTCTTATCAGCTGCTAGGGAGAAATGATGAAAAATTCTGCCCAAGCTTAAAATTATCAGAATGCATGTAATTCTTCACTTAGAAGATTCTCTACTTTGGTTTGGCAAATCCATCTTATGTTTCAGGGAATTTCTCTACAGATATCCCCCAGCCTTACACCAGTTTTTGCAATTTCGATTCCAATTGGCAATGTAGCAATTAGATTTAAGAAAAAGCATGGCTTTTCAAATACAATCTAAGCCTCTCCTGGTTTCCTAAAAAGCTCACAGCATTCATTTTTAAAAGCATTTATTCTTCCAACCACTTCAACATTTGCTGATAAACCTTCCATTTTCACAGCCTGAGTGAGAACATGAAAGCATAGAGGCAAGTTTGGCTTTCCTCTCATAAATTTTCCTTATTGTCCAGCATTACAATCCCTTTTTTATAGAGAGAGGGTGTCAAGAAAAGCAAAGCTAGAATGAACTAAGAATGGTTGAAAATTGTGAGCAATAACAAAAAAGGCTTCTTTCAACATGATCAAAATAAAAGGAAGAGGAAAAAAATGGAACACTAGCTGCTCAGTGAAGATGGTAAAATGCAAGACCTAAGACCTCACATAGATAAGGCAAAGCTATCCACCTTCTTTTGTTCTCTCTCTCTCTCTCTCTCTCTCTCTCTCTCTCTCTCTCTCTCTCTCTCTCACTCACTTACTCTTTACACACACACGCACATGCACACACACACGTATTATATTATATAATAATAAAGTATGAGTTACGCAAGGAAATTGTCAAGATAGAATAAAGGGACAGGATTAAAACTGGAGACTAATTTTAAAAACATAAGAAAATATTTACTTTGAGTTCAAAGCCAAATAAATTAAATGTCTTTTATCTTAAAAGTACTGAAGAAATTGTTTACTACTTTGGCAGAAAGGAAGACATTTTTTTTTTTTTTAGAAATTTGTAGAAGAACTGAAGAATGCTAATATTGTCCCTGCTTCAAAAAGGGTCATAAGAAGGATCCATAGAGCTATAGCCCATTATATAAAAACTAAATACAACATGTTATAAATAACATTGAGGGATCTTCCTCCACATATGTGCCTGTCTGTGGAATATTTTATGAATGGCATGAACCCTTTGAAAACTCAGTTGTCCCAGAAAACCATGGAGTAGGGTGGAATGATCTACTCCATGGTAATTTATTCCAACTTGATTCAGATTTTTTTGACTTGATATCATCCCCACTGAGTGGCAGGTATTGCCATTGTTGCATTGTATTGTTTCTATGACAGTTTTAATTCTAACATACTGAGTTATTTTTCAATAATTGAGACAGCATGCAAATATTTAATGAAATATATGATATTCTAATTAGCAAACTAGTTAAGTTTGTTAAATTAGCAGTTAAGGTCCAACTCTGTTATTCTGTTATTCCAGATGGTTCGATAGCAAAACAATTAAGGAGATACATAGATACCTTAAACTTTCTACTCAAAAAATTGTCATCAGTGGTTTTGAACAAACTGAATGAAGCAATGACTGTGTGCCATGGGATTCAGTTCATGACCTTGAATTCAGTGGTTTAATGATCTGGGTGAAGAAGTTGAAAGTATGTTGATCATATCTGCATATTTGCCAAAATTGGGAGAGATCATTAATAACCTGAATAAGTGTTCTATCAGTTTTATATTGCATACCATAAATAGATACTGTAAATAATAAATAGATAAGATGAAATATAATTTTCAAATCACTTTCAGATTAGAAAATAATAGTTCCATTTTTTTTCTTCCTTTGTTTGGATGTCACCTTGAATACTATGCCCAGTTAAGAAACAGGACATTACATATTCCAAGAAATCCAGGCAGTCAAAATAGTCAAGGTAATAGGAATTAATTCCCATTTATTAAAAGAACAGAATATATATGCTGTGGGAAAGCAACTTCAAATCCTACAGATACTTGAAGACTTACCACACAAAGAACCACAAAGGCCTGAGTATATGAAATAATAGATTTAAATTACAGAAAAGCAGATCCAACTTAATGTTTGAAAAATATTCCTAACTATTGTATAAGTACAGTTTAGTATCAGACCATTTCCAATAGAAGCTACATCACCATACCTGGGGTAGGCTTTAATTTAAATTCCTACACTGAGCTGGAGGTTGGATTTGATGGTCTGAAAGTCCCCTTCAGCACTGCTTTGTTAATTTATGTTGCATGTTATTTGAACTTCACTTATGAAATTTCCATAATTAAATGATTTTATTTTTAAAAAATCAAGCATGAAACATTCAATTAAAAATGAGACTGTGAAGTAATCACATATAATTTCTATCTTATGCATGTTTAGATGGTTGCACCATACTAATCAGATTTAGATGTCTCTTCATTTTTTTCAAATTATTTGACAGGTCTTTTTTGTGCTGCTATTCCTAATGCAGCAAGTACACTTAGCACTAACTCTGGTTTCTGAAACTGTAGTGTATTTTCAGATTCACTATGCTGTTGCTAAGGCAAACTAGTTAGGATTTATTAATTATTTATATACACAAAATCTCTAAGGATGTTGCTGTTGAATTTAAGCCATTCCTGTTGGGGTATTTCATTAGAAGATAAAGAAAAACCTTTCCTGTCCATATTGGTATCAAATCAAAACTTTACCACATGAGCAAAATGTAGTTGAGGGAAGGAGACAAATTTGAACCTGTCCTTCAGATCTTCTGCTACCTATACCTTTCATGGGGTTATCCAGGACTTGGCCTGGAATATTGGTTATGAGCCAAGGATCACCATAAAACTTTCTGAAATAGTAAATCATCGACCATTGGAATGTTGAATAGTGAAGGAAAAAGGTTGGTGAGATCCACCATAGTATAACAAATTAATTCATAGATACAGTACATTGGATACCTAAATGGTTATTTAATTCTTTGCTACAGGAACGTGGAAATCGGATCATCAAGTGCTTAGAAAAACAGGCTCAACATTAAAGTCTTTTGGGATTTGAAAAATCAGTTGAAGCAGAATTGTTGTGAGGGAAGAAATTGCAAGGTTGAAAAGATTGCTTTTTAAAAAAAAAATAGGTCTGTGTGTGAAATACACATGTCTATCTTTTCAGAATTCACCCTATGATTATGTTCACTTGTCACTGAAAGAACATACAGATTACTATCTGGAGTTATCACAAATGTCATTAGCACTTTTTTCTGATAAAATTCTAAATAGCAGTACTGTAACTACAAAGCTACAGCATCAATCACAGACCAAATCAACATTTTGCTCTTATGTGCTTGTTTGTTGGATTATTTATTTATTATGTGTGTGCATATGTTAAAAGTTTGCTACATATAATTTACCTTTATTAAGTTAAAATTCCTTTCACTATTATAAATATACTAAATTAATGCTCAGTGATAAAAACAAATGAATAAATGTAAGACTGCAGTAGCATCGTATTTATTTATAAAATTTATAGGCCACCCATCTTACTTCAAGGTAACTCTGAGAGTCAATATCAAGTGAACTTACTTCTTTCTTAAATGAAATACTTAATTTATTCCTACTTAAAAATCAAGAGGAAATGTTGAATAGGTATTGTGTATGTGACACTATTTATTTTAAAAAACAACAGGTGGTGTAATGGCAAATGATTCAGTATTTTTGACATCTTTTAAAATTTGTCATTTATCTTCTAATCTACATAGCAAATCTTGAGGATTTCCAAGGATATAGCTTGACTTTTTTTTACTGTCAAACTAAAACTCAGAAAAGCTCTAAATTACCAGCAATGTAAGAGAACAACTTCCTATTCTACAATTCTGAGGTGAAAATAATAAGAACTGATAAAATGATATTTATAATGATGCTGTCCATTCAATCAAGTCTGTCTGACTCTGTGGGCCAGATCTCTCCAAATCTTCCAATGTTGCATTGATGATATTAGCCTATATTTTACTCCTACAGTAACTTACCTGAAATGAAAGCAGTTACACCATAGACAAATGGTAAAGTGTTTGCTCTAATCTGATTCCACTGGGTCTGTTACAAAGAAATGAGAACATTAGTAATATTTTCTTTATTTACCCTTTTATTACTTCTTAAGCATCTTCAGCATCTTTTATAAAGCATAATAATTGTGTTTCATTATATTTTATAACTGCAGCAAGCTTTCCTCCATGTTGCATATTTAAAACATGGTTTGGTTTTAAAAACAGAAGTGAAATTGACATATATGAGATGCATAAATTAAGTAATGAGACTGACAATGTAGCATTTGATCTGGCAAAAATTGGGAGGCGGGACTTGGAGGGGAAGCAGGTGAACATGTTATATGTCTTCAGTAAGAGTTTGATCTTGCTAGAGTCATTTAGTTGTCTGTAGCGATTTTTTTTCGTAAAACCATTTTTTCTAGTGCGTTCTAAAATTCATCTCTTCCCCAATCATTCTGACTGTCAACCGACAAACTGAACGCACAAGATCCTGGATTCTGTCAACATTTTCATCGGTTCTTGAAGGTGAAGGCCTTCCACTGCATGGTTCATCTTCAATCGACTTCTGAAAATGCGTTGGGCCCTTGACAAAAAACTGGGCCCTTGACAAAACACTGCCACTGTAGGTAGGCCTGTTGAAGTTTTGCAAAAGTTTCCATTGCACTGTGCCCAAGTCTGAACCAAAACCTGATAGCACACTATTGCTCAAAATGACTTACGTTTAGAACACACTAGAAAAAACTGTTTCATGAAAAAAATTGCTACAGACAACCAAATGACTCTAGTGAGTTCAAACTCATACTGAAGGCGTATCACATGTTCACCTGCCACTCCTCCAAGTTCTGCTTCCCAAGTGTTGCCAGATCAAATGCTACATTGCCATAGTATATACACACCTCGTATATACTATGTTTATGGCCACCAAATGGAAAATTCCATGGAATCAGTTTTAGCTATCTTGTTAATTTCTCACACCCTTTCAAGGCATTGGACCACTTCCTTTACTCTGGGAAACAAAAGACTGTGCTACAGTGTAATGTGTGTATGATGTTTTCTCATTTCCTTCTCCCCTTCCCTACAGTTTCATCTTTCTAATAAGGCAGTCAGTGAATGTTTGCAGGCATATTTTACTATTTAAATGAATTCAATTTTGTATAATATATGTATGCACAGAAAAGGCAAATTATAAGAGGTTGGGTAAATGTCAAATTGAATGGTGATCAAGATTAGCAATGGTTAACTGGCCATTAGTTCATACTATGCAGTCATACGTAAAATAAGATTGTAAACTAATTTATAAATGTTGCTTAATTTTTTCTTTCTTTACCAGTTCCAGGATCTGGGGGGAAAAATAGAATGTTGTTAAATATCTAAAAACAAAAGAACAGGTGCTGATGGATGGGAGCGATGAATGAGGCAGTGAACCTCTACAGATACAGAGGATAATATTTCATATTTGTTGTATCTGGCAGTTCTAATGTTATATGTGTTAGTTTGTTCCGAAAAGCAATTTGGACTCAGGCATATAAGGTGACAATAGGAAAAAAAAGAGGTTTTAAAAGGGAGTGCTTCAGTAACAGAGAATTGCCTTTGGCTTTTCTAACCCATTGATGAGTTGAAGTGGGATTCCTACTGATCTTTGAGGTGACAGAAAAGTACAGTGGTGAAATTTGCAGATCCCTATCCTGCCTCTATAGCTTCTATTTTAAGTAGCACAGTCATATGAATTCCCTCCAAGGTAGATCTGATTTAAGCTTTTCGTATTCAAGGAGTGGAGACATAATGAAAGCAACCTCAAGAAACACAACTGGAAAAAAAAATATTGTTCCTGTGTGTTTATATCATGGTTAGATGAGGAAAGACCAAATGAGGAAAGACCCTTGAGAAAACAAATGGCAACTTCAAAGGAAGAAACTAATGAAAGGTGTTACCTGTCACAATTTCCCCGCCTAGATAGAACACCCCCACAAATTTGCTACTACTCACCACACGTTGTTCAGCTTTACAGTTTACCAAGTTGAGCTTAGACTCCATACTGCAGGTTAAAATGTAATTGGACAAATTATTGACCACTTCGACTTGTGCTAATGTACAAATGGCTCTTAAAGTCTCAGGCACAAAAAACAAGATCCACTCATGGATAGGCCCAAACAGATATTTATTGCCAATATTACAAGAATCTCACATTCCCTTGGGAAAGGAAAAGATATAAAGGTTTGACCTCAACATTTTCTCCCCCAAACTGAGACTAACTTTGGATATCTCTTTACTGTCCCTAGCCCAACCTTCTCCACATCAACAGGTAGTTTCACCACAAAGTGGTTCAAACTCATTGTTTTTCCTGCCACCTCTGTCTTTAATTAACTGATTCCTTCCATGATGCCTGGAAGCCTTGACGCCTAAAGCCAGATGCTTTCATAGTTGTCATCTCTAACTCCTTACTCAGCTCTTCCACCATTCCACTTGTCAAAAAAGATGCAAATAAGACTTATCATCTTTATTTTAAAATGTATTTATTATATAGAAATGTCAGGATATATGCTTAATTTAATTAATTAATTTTCTTTCTTTGTAGGACTCAGATTTTTCTGCTGTTGCCTGAGGCAGATGTTCCATGTGTGTGTGTGTGTGTGTGTGTGTGTGTGTGTGTGTGTGTATCTTCTATTCAGTGGTGACTGGTGGTTGCCTGCAGTTTTCTTGGCAAGATTTTTAAGTGATTTGCCCTTGTCTTCTTTTGGGACTATGAGAGAGTACTGGCCCAAGGTCAGCCAGGTGGCTTTGTGCCTAAGGCAAAACTAGTACTTACAGTCCTCTGGTTTCTGACCTGATATCTTAACCATTATTCCAAAGTGCCTCTGCTCCATAACATTGACCAGTATCTAAATTGACTGCATTAATTGCATGATGATATGCACACATATTATAGTATAGATAACTGTCTAGTAGTACTAACATCCTAATCACAGTGACCTAAACATTGTAAGAGATCAAATATAAATTGAGTCTTTTTGAGAGTGTCCTTTTCTATATTTTAGATGAATTATTAATATACCATTTAGCCTTCTCTCAGTTGGATTTTAGTTTGCTCAGTCTTTCTCAATCTGACTAGCATTTCTAGGAGGCATAACCAGTAGTTAAAAATATTGAGGCTACTACCCTGAAGCTCAGCAACATAAAGCAACTTAGGTTCACTTTGATGAAACACTTGTACTATGGGAACAATCTGAGTTGCTTTAGTACAGAGAAGCAGCAACTTAGTTTGTTTCAACAAAGCAAAGCTAGATGCCCTTGAACCACTTTGAGTCAGTGCTGTGGGAACTTCATTTTCCAGCCCTAGCCAAAGTGTTTCCAGGTGAATTTGCTGTATATAACTTACTATACGATGCATGGAGGGTGTTCAACCTGCAAAATTTTCAAGTCACCTTATGTTTTGTAAAGGACAGGAAAGGTCTTTCTCCCCTAGTGCTGGATAAAGATCTTCCAGGCTTGGTGGCATTGACAAATGCTTCAGAATCTCCCATTGCTTCTGCTATATCCCATTTGTTTTATTTGACCAATATGGAAACATGTCAGCACTGCTGAGGGCAATCTAAGCTGGCAAACTTCAATGTGTACTTCAGGCCATCCCAAAGCACTTGCAAAAGCTGCCTAATCTAGAAAAGTTCAGCTAGAACTGGGAACCTAGAGTCCTTTCTAGACTTCTCTTTCAGTATAACCTCTGTGAGGAAACAAAAAGGCTGACAGATATTGTTACCTTTTGTTTTCAGAAGAACCCCCTTACTCTTAAATTTGTTTAAGTCCACTTCCCACAGCCCTGTTCAGCAATATCTGTGATGTCAAAACTTCACTACGTCTTCCCTAGAAAAAGGGTTTTACACTGACATGTAAACTACTTTTGATCCTAAGTGAAATTCCTGATAACTTCAGTCTGTTCCTTTATGGGAATAATTGTATTTGTAATCTGGCCTTCAGATAAACAATAAGAATAAGGCAGCTGGATAGAAGACTATGACTGGTTTTTCATCCAGCTGCAGGAAAGTACAGCTCTGCAATTTAAATATGTACATTTCCTTACTCAAGCATGTTACATGAGATGTCTTGTAGTTTCATAAATGTGACTGTACATAAACACAAGAGGAATCTAATTTAGTTCAAAGGGGAAAAATAGAGAAATGTTCCCCTAAAATAGAGAAAATCAGCTTCCAAATAACAGACTTGTTTTCACAGACAACTAGATTATTGCTGCCACTGCTGTAGAAAGGAAATCCAGGAAATGAATTACCTTGCCCAGAAATAGGAATGGTTTAAAGAAGAGAGATTTGGGTATATATTTGTTTGCAAAGAGATAAGAAAAGTAAATAAGCTACTCCATTCTCCTGCCAATAAAAGCAGAAGTGAAACCTATTTTTCTTCTTAACTTCTTTTTCAGCCTATATCAGCTAATGACAACTATAGCTATTTCTATTGCTAAGTCTCATGGTAGCGTTTTCTCCATTTTTTACCTTAGGCTTGTATACGGTTATTCAACATTGAATGTGAGAAATGCTAGCATCTTATCTTTATGTGCATCTTATAGAGTTACATTTCCCCATGAAAATGTTGCATGCCTCAAAGCCAATGAGTTTGATCTAGAATCAATTGTATTTAGTACTGAGCAGATGAAATCACATATGTATTCCTATCTCTGATCACAAATCTCCCCATCTTTCCTTTGATGACTACACAAAGGATCAAGCATTGCCCCCACTTTCACGTAGCTGTCTTTCCTGTATCCATTTTACTGTTGCACTGTATGTTCAGCTGTACAATTAAGCTGCTAAGTATGCTGTGGCCAAGGGGATGCCAAATGCAGTCCCTGCTGGGAAGGCAAGACACATTTAGAAAGAGTTGTTTAGAGCAACCAATGTGAGTTTATTGGCAAGCTTGGTACTTATTTTTAAAGTGATAATTCCCCTGAAATTTTACATATTAGAACAAGACTGGAAATATATCTTCAGCGCTATTTTGTTCCAGAGGAAGCTGCTTGTAATTTATTTATATACTACCATAGCTAAATATAGATTTGAAACTGGTTCTTCTTAGTCCTAATGCAGCACCTAAACCTTACATTATTTTTCTAAAATGTATTTTATATTAAAAACAATTCAATATAGTATTTACAAGGGTTATGTAAAGCTTGGAAAATTGGTTCAAACCTTTCATTTGATTGTTTGAACAGAACTGAGAATCAAAACTGACTAAGACAAGTTAGTAAATGAATTAATTATGTCCACAGAAATTATTGATTTGAAAGAATACTTGATGTGATTGGATATGCCACATCAATTTATTGATCCTGTGATACTGTGTTTGTTCTACATATCTGTTCTGTCTTTCAAACTGAGAATACTCTAATGGAAGGACAAAATATATTTGCCTCATTTAAATATGCACAAAGGAATTAATAAAACTGTATCTTTTAATCTACCCTTGATACAGTGGTTTGTATGCAGTTAAGTGGAGCACTTGAATATATAACACAGGTTTTTTTTCTTTCACAATTGTAATCTGCATAGTTGGCATCCAATTATAAAAAATTCTACTTTAATCAATTTTCCACTAAACATATGTAGCAAACCCACCTTGTGGAACCAGCTCTCGGTGGAGTTGAGGACGGCCCCTGACCTCCGTACCTTCCGTAAAGACCTCAAGACGTGGCTCTTTGAGCAAGCAGGC